>JAFVLL020004965.1:0-38581 GCA_021397915.2 Tor tambroides | reverse complement strand
AAAAAAAAAAAAAAAAAAAAAAAGACATATAATCAAGTAAACCTGCACACCATGGCACACCTCCTTGTTAAATAAACCCAAAC
The DNA here is from genome assembly GCA_021397915.2 of Tor tambroides. Lineage (NCBI taxonomy): Eukaryota > Metazoa > Chordata > Actinopteri > Cypriniformes > Cyprinidae > Tor > Tor tambroides. Next base: position 38,498 of record JAFVLL020004965.1, on the reverse strand, counting down.
TATTCCAAACATATCTTAAACATTACCTGACTCAATCGAAATTGTTGTAAATCCAATGAAAAATTGTATGCTGAATATGAAATGCATTAGTGTGTAACTAAAATCTTTTCATTCTCGCCAGTCTGTTTTTCACATCTGTCTTGGATCTGTGCACCCAAACATTGGGTTTGTCATCATTATACCCTTTATTATGGAAAATAATAAGTAGAGAAAAACACTGAACTGTAAATAGAGAAAGCGGTTAAAATAATGAGCCAAGCTAAACCATCTTTGCGTCATTCACCAGCAAAATATAACAAAAATCTCAAAATACACTCTGAGTGGTGATTCAGGCCAGGTGTAGAACATACTGTGATGCCTGGACAAAATCTGGACAAACCAAACCATGAACAAAACTAAAATAAACCCCAGACTCAGACGTCATTAAACACAGGTTCACTTGCGACATGGTGCCAGCCACAGTGTGTTTTGATAGTTGAATTATTAGCTGCTGAGAGCATGAAACTACGTCCTGAAACAAAACCAGAACCACAGGATCAAAAAATAGCATGTGCAACAGTATCTCTCTCATCTTTGGTAAATTATTGATGTTCCACATTTGGTGCATTTGCCGTTGGCTTACATAACTACTGGCAGTGGTGCGCACGAGCACACACTACACGGGTTATGTGCACACAAAAAACACATGTGCTACATGCTTGAAGCTGTCTATACAAGCCACCTTACATCTGTTTGTTGTCACACAAATTCTGATTATTCTAGTGTAAATGTATGGCATATTAATACTATTTTTAATTTATACAAGAAACCAGTTCATGGGGCTGTAAAATCACTGATTTGCAACCTTTTAAAATATTAAAGGTTTAACCGTGTGTTTTATGCAGTGAGGGTGAGGAGGAGTAACAGCAATCTGGGACAGAGGTTAATATTGACCCCTAAGTGCAAAATGTCCCATATTATGCTGATGCACCCTCAGCTAATGTAGTATATTTATGCATGTGTTTGTATGGCCGTTATTGTATTTGTATTGTGTTATTGCATTCCTGTAGCTCAGACAGTAATATGTTAGCACTCCCAATTCCAAGCTTACAGGTTTGATTCTCAGGAAGTGCATGAACTGATAAATGTATACATTGATTGCTAAAGTGTCTGCCAAATGCATTCATGTAAATCTTTTCCAGTTGCCTTCAGTATTGACTGTTGTGTCATACCCTGCAGAACCGACTCCAGGGCGCCCCCAGCCTGCTGATGCTGGCTCTGCAACAGCAGCTCAGTGAGTTGAGGTTGGATACAGGACACACATGTGAACAGAATACAGAGGAGGATTTGGACAGTCCCAGTGCTTCAAGCTCAGGTACTCCACCACTCTATGAATAATTTATTCCTTATAGTGTTCTGCAAAACTGGTGGCCAATACTGATGTCAGATACTTTTTTTTGTTATAGTTGATAATATAATAGATAAGATGGCCAATATTAAAAATATACAAGCTGCTATATTTTGTTTTGTGTTCCTATTAAAGCTCTGATCTCTTTATCTGCTACCAGCACCAACATAATCAGGATGATACTGATCATTTACCAGTTTAGTCACTGAATATATTGTGCACACCTAGTTATGCAACGATCTGGCATTTGTGTCAGAAAATGTGTTGCCATCATGTAACGTTATTTAGTAATAGTTGGCAAATCGATTATGGAAACATACATCAGTGAAAGCAGTGAAAACAGTGAAAGCTAATAAATGATAACTGGATATAATTGTTCGACTTATCTTGATCCCTCAGGGTTTTATGAGCAAAGTGAAAGTCTGTCTCCTTCACTGCGTTCCTGTTCCTCCCCAAACCTCAGTGTCTCCTGTCACAGGCCCAGATCTGTGGGTTAGTGTTTCCTTTAATTATATTTTACACCTAAACTTGTGGTCTTGATAATATAATTCTTACTTTCTTTCCCTTACAGTATTAAAGTTCCTGCAATAAAACATAAGCCAGGGTTGCCAGGTCTGGTAATCGAAACACCCCAATGGCTACCCCAATAGCCACATAGCCAATAGCCAATAAATAATAGCACAAAATTAGCCCAATGACCCTATCCCAAATATCAAAATTCAAAATATGCCAGTTCCCAGCCTAAAATACATATTTTACAGTCAGTGTTATCACTATAGTAGAACATTTGCTTTTATCTCGTATTTGATGACTTATTTTTTTGGTAGAGGGTTTTTTCTTCAAGTGTTCTACCTTTTGGATTTTTTTTTTTTTTTTTGCTGCACACCTCTTTTGGACTGGTTTGAAGGCTCTGTGAGTTCTTGGCTATTCTTCGGTTATTCTGATAACAGTAATCATAAACAGTCTGTTTTCATAATAGAGCTCTTAGGAGCTTAAACCAGTTCCTACCAGTGCCCCTCTTTCACAAAACCCATCATCTGGCACAGTTTTATCATTGGTAGAATATAAAATGGGTGAAAATATTTAAATACAAGTCTTTCAGGCAAATATAATTTATGTAATATGTCAAACCTTTAACCCTCAGAAAAACAATCCACTCATAGCAACAGTTTAAAAGTACCCCAGTTCCACAGGCTTGGCAACCCTGATATAGCCCTATAGCTGCCTTTAAAGAAGGATGTCTTTTGCAAGTGGATCATCATACCTTGGTATCATAAAGTTTGAAAACCCCTGTTGTTAAGAAATAGTTTTATTTCTTATAAGTCATTTATTTCTCACAGATGCCTACATGCTGGACTGGGAGGGTCATATGGAGCCCACAGTACATGCCACCATGCCCCGCTCATTTTCTGCCCCACACCCCCCACTGGAGGGTATTGCCGAGGGAATAGAGGAGGAAGAAGAAGATGAAGAAAGCCCTCAGTGGGTTACAGATCAGATAGCTGATGAGAGCCTGACTCCAGAGATGAGCCTCATTTCTGATGCTGAGGCAGATCCTGCAGTGAAGATAGAAGACGGCCCAACGGAAGAAGACATCCAGCGGGCAATGCGTGTGGAGACGTACATCCTGGGACTCCTGCAGCGACGACACCTCAGATCTACAGCAGAACTCAGCTTTGATCCCGATCAGTGGCATGACTTACACACATACCCACCCAGTTACCCACAGCTTGACCAATCAGAATGGCAGGAATGGACAACTATCTCTGAGGAAGAGAATGAGCGTGAATCCCAAGATGGATATTACATGAACCTTCCCAGTGCCCAAGCTGGACCAACTTCCCTAAGCAGTGAGGAACCAAAATCCTCCTTGGAAATGGATCAGTATGGAGTCGAAGAAGTCTACACCAGCAGCAACGACTCCCTTCGGCAGCAACCGGTTTACATCGAACGCCGTCCCACAATGTCAGACACCATGAAACCCCACGTTCACACCTGCTGCAATCACACCTGCGTACCTACGATGTCAACTCCCGAGTCCCGTAACCAACACCAGCCCATTCCATCCCAAAAGTGGGCCCTTCTTCGGTCCCTAGCCAGAAGGAGTCCAGAGGAAAGGTGGACAACTCTAGGAGAGAGACAAACCAAGTCGACCATCCGCTCTCGGTCAGAGGACAGTTGCGTCTCTCAAGGATGGACCGCACAACCTGAGCACAAATACTATACGGTGGGACAGGACATGGGCAGGCATCATAGTGACGAATTTTATCCATCTAATCAGCGGCTGTGGTGCTCCTCGGCAGATCTCAGCCAAGAAGAAGATGAGGGGATATTCAGACAAGATGTGCACGAATTCAGACTAAATCAGTTACCCACCAAACGCACTAGTGTTCAGTTCGTGGAGCAGGAACAGAGGGTGCAAGAGACTGCTACTGCTCCTACTGATGGGTCCGACTCCAGTCTGAGTGAGACTTTCTCTCCGGGAACCAGTTCAGTGTCCAGTGACTCAGATGAGAGCGGAGGGCTGGTCTGGCCTCAGCAACTGCCCCCTCGCTTGCCCCCGTCCCCCTCTTCTTCACAGAATCCCTCCAATGCCGTGGTCAAGATTAAAGCCTCGCATGCGCTCAAAAAAAAGATCATGCGATTTCGTTCAGGCTCTCTCAAACTCATGACCACGGTCTGAGTCTGGCCATGAACATCTCTGCCTATTTATACTTTAAATTCATTTGAGAGCTTTACGTAATATGCTTACATTATATGTGACGTATACTGAATACTGTTTCCAGGTCCAAGCCTTTACTCAAATTTACTCAAGCCTTTGTTTCAAATGAGAATACTGTCCCAACAGCTATTTATGAGTACTCATTTATAGCATGCCTTTAAGCTAAGCTTTTAAAAACTCACAGTGCACAATCTCCGGCCTCACAAAGTTATCAATATTTTAATTATTTAGAAAAAAGGTTTGAGTTTAGGATCTTGGGTTTTCTGTAGTTCTACAGCACACTGTGGGTGTATATTAGAACTGTTTGTTGCTTGCTTTTGGGATCTGAGCGTTTGGACTCGGAAACTGTGACGTGGTGTCAGACTCCAGATTTACACCTGTTTATTAAAGGGGTCATCGGATGCAAAATTCACTTTACAAGTTGTTTGAACATAAATGTGTGTTGGAAGTGTGTGTACGCATCCATCCTATAATGATAAAAATCCACCCAGTGTTTTTTTTTTTTTTTTTTTTAAATCCCTATTTTAAATCCCCTTTCTCAAATCAGGGTGTTCTGAGATTCCTGTCAGAATGACGTAGTTCTGTACAGGCCACTCCCACGATAGTTGATTGACAAGGCCGTCTTACCTTAGACCCACCCTGAGTGAGCTTAGAGCTGTCCGCCTCCGGTGCAGGGGAAGACAAGATGTCTCTGATTAACCGATTGAGGCGTTTTGTTGTTGGATGTAATAATGAATAAAGCAGTCGTCATTTGCTCCCGACATCTGAGCCGCTGAAGACGCAGAGGATTAACGTTACTTTCGTTTTGAAGGGAATGCACCGATCCCGATCTACATAAATGCTTCTATATTTGCGCGAATCATTCGTGATCCAGCTTCATCTACAGAAGAAGTGAGTATAACGTTTTTTTAATGAATCTTTGCTAATCACCTTTCCTAATAATGTGCTAGTTAGCCAGTTTCGCGGCTAAAGTAAACAGTACTGCTCATCACTCCACGGAAGAGAGGGGTGGGGTCAGCAGAGCTTATTAGTATTTAAAGCAACATGGACTAAAAAAACGGCATGCTGAAAACAGAGCTGATTTTGACAGGGTAAAGAAGGTGTTTTTTACACTACCATTGAGAAATTTTAACCAAAGTATGTTACGGAATTTTCATTAAGACCCTAAAGAATCATATCAATTTGTGGAAAATGGGCATCCGATGACCCCTTTAATCCATCCTCAGTTTTTTTTTTTTTTTCAGATGCATCTTGCTTTCCTGATTTTCACCTCTGGGATTATTGTATCTTTCTTCTTGTTAATAAAACATTTGATGAGATGCAACGACAAGATACAAAGCAAACCGAATAAGGTGAAACCCACCAACCTAATATGACTACTGTATGTGTTCATGGATTAGTTTGTCCAAAAATGTAGATTCTGGCATCATTTACTCACCCTCATGTCGTTCCAAACCTGTATGACTTTCTTTTGTGGCGCACAAAAGGATCACATTGTGTTTTGTCCATACAACTTTGTCCAAAGTCAGTGGTCACCAAAACTGTTTGATCACCAACATTCTTTAAAATATTTGTTCTGCATTAATCATCATGAAAGTCATACAGATTTGGAATGACATGAAGGTGAGTAAATGACAGAATTTACATTTTTGGGTGAACTATCTCTTTAAGAAGGACTGTGGGCCTGTAATGTTTATAAATCACTTTCTTCAGCTTCAAGTTCTCAGGCATGCTCATAAATCTCTATCTTTTCAACAATATTGCTACCTATTTTAGCTTTGACCTACTAAATAAAGCCATTTTAAGATCACTGTTTTCTTAATTAGAGAAAAGACAATGAAATAGAGGGAGGAGGCAATGTGAGAAGAGAGAGTTAAACAGGATCAGGAAATGACCTTGAGCCAGGACTTGAACTCAGGTCACTTGAAGAGTGTGGCCCACAAGGCTGTTTTAACACTACGCTGCTAATGATGACGTCTTGTTGTCCGCTATGTAATCCAGAATGAGAATATTTTGCCTGGGAATATTTTCTCTTTCAACAAGCAAACAGGAATTACTAGGAACTCAGAGCAATCTGCAGCATGAAGAGAGATGTGTGTTCACCTGGAATTGATTCTCATTAGTTTAGCATTTTAAAGGGGCAATTTTCACGACTGATCTCTCTCTCACACACACGACAAGATGTGCCTGGGCTAGTGGAGGCATCCTTATCAGTACTACGTACCACTTTGCCTGCCATGTCCCAGGTGTTGTCTCTAGTTTGCACATACGTTATCCATTTATAAGAATGAAGTAAGCTTGATGAATATTTTGTAGCATGTTTGTTAAAACGCATTTGTAGTGTACTGAAAAATTTTCAACATTTATAGTAATTGGTTAGTATTTATACTTTATGAACTTTGATATCACATAGCTTCTTTACTGGCGCCACCTAGTGCATTGGAGAACTTGGGATATTTCATTTTCTTGCTGCTACACAGCCAAACTCCCTTACCTGTGCTGTACAGAGGAAATACGTTCCAGTGTGGAGTGCATTAAAATATGCCTTGCCTGAACATAATTTTTCACCTTTTCTGATTTCATGCTCACAGTGTATTTTAGAGATTTTCATGTGGTCTTTGAAAATGTTCCTGCTCATTGCATGTTGTAAATAAACTCTTATTCATAGTCGTCCATGAGTGTGATTTGAAATGATGTAGCAAAAGCTGTTTTTATTGTTTGTTTATTTTTTTAAATACATCTACTATATAGGACTTGACAGAAATGTTGTAAAGATGGCATATTTGTTCCCCCTGTTTTTGAATGGCAAATACAATTATCCTAGACAGGTCCTTAAAGCAGAAAGTAAAGTGAACACCAGAAAAAAAAGTTCATCATCTCCAGATGGGTGTTTAAACCTTTATATCTTTATTTTATATTTTCAGTATTAATACAGAATAAGATTAATTATACAGAAATGGTTAAAATATGGTCAAAAAGCAGATTATATCTACAAATGACTTCTGATATGCAGTGAGATACAAATGCTACAGTAACACAAACTTACGATCCACAATGCCTAAGCAGGAGAGGTTAAAGCATATGAATTCTGCTCAGCTTTCTGTATTGTTTTCAGTTGCCATGGAGTGCTGTTATATTTAGCTGCCTATAGTGCAGTTAGAAAGGTTTCTAACTCATATTCAGACAACATTTTGGCTTTAAAATAATTTAACAATGGCTTTCAGAATCACATAAGTTTGCCATGCTTTATGGTATTCATTATGAGTGTCCATAATAATGGATTACTTTGTAACAATATATGAATTTGCTTTTTTTTTTTTTTTTTTTCTGTGTTGATTTAAGTCTGAAACAGAAAGTTTGAGTGGAATTTTTTTTTAAGCAGCTGCAGGTGAATATACATATATGGCCTCGAAACTCACCCACATACACCAAAAGCCACAACTCAGGCTGGGAATCTCAGGACTAGCCTGCCATCTTTAGTTTTAACACTCACTCTTTACTGACCTCTACTGGTTAGTCAAGCTCATGAGCAGCAGGCATTTTGTCTGCTTTTACAAACACCCAAAATTATTTTCTGTGGTAATCAGTATTTTAACAATGAAGCAAATCTGACTAGAAACAAAACCAATATTACAACATTTTAGTTGTGTCAGTGATGAAATATGTGCCATATATTGCAAAATAGTTTTGAAAACTTCAGAATGCAAGGACACTTTTAAAGTTTAAAATGACAAGGGATTACAGTAAATCACTACACAGAAATGCCATATATGGCCTAACCGTATCATAAAGCTGTATGTACAAACGTAAATATTTAAAATGATTTTTAATTTGGCTGTAAATGGTTATTCGTATTTTAATCCATTGAATTACATGATTACTAACTATTAGGAATCAAAACTGTCACGGCTGCGTCATAAACTACATTTGCATGCACCCAGATAATCCGCATATAATCAGACGGACTGAAAGGCCTTCATGCAATTTAGGCCTACATCTCAGTCGAGCCGATTGAACTCGATCTGAATGAAATTTCGATTGGATTTATATCGGTTTTGTAGACCTGAAACAATAAATCAAAGAATGTAAACGCTTGAATGTGACTATATTTTGCAAGTGGTTACATTTAGCTGCCGTGACTTTTTTGTGTCATTCCAGTAGGAATACGGCAGATCGTGGCCAGTTGCATACTGTAAATAGCCTCTATGTTAAGACAGTGTCTTAAGAACTAGTTTGACCGACTAGCAGTGAACCAAGGGGTAATCAGTCTTATATTTTGGATTCAGCTTAATGAGAAAGATTTCTTTAAACCTACAAATGATTCCCGAGGGTGGTATTTGAAGACTAGGTTTTTGGTCCACATCTCCACGCAAAGATTTCATAAGGGCTTCTCTCTGAACCCATCTGTGGTTGACTTACTGTTTGCAGTCAAGCTGATTCGATGGGGTGGTGCCTCAGATGCGAAGTGAAGCACACTTCGCAGTGAGCTAATCAGATTTTCCTTAAAACCGCGACCAAGACATACATAGAGCAGCGGGTTCAGGCAGCTGTTAATGTAAGCTAAGCACAGCGTCAGCACATGGGCTAGACGCAAGTTGGCTTGAACGTCATGGGATTGTTTTTGCATCATTAACAGCAGAATATCCACAATGTTCAAAGGAATCCAGCACAGGAAGAAGCTGAGCACCAATGCCAGGATGACACGGAGCGTCCGGGCTGACTTGTCGCTGCCTCTTTGCCCTCGGCCAGAGCTCGTCATGAGGTAAACCTTCCAGTGGCTGATGCAGATGATCAGGAAAGGCAGCAGAAAAGACAGAAAACAGCGGGTAAGAGTTACGGACCATGCATGACCTAAGTCACTGTATTCGCTTTCGCACAATGTTTTAGTCTCGCTCACTTCATGTATCTGCATGTGAGCAAACTGAGGAGAACTGGCCAGGAGAGCAAGAATCCAGATGACCAAACAGACGCAGCGGGCCTGCCTCGTGTGCCTGTGGTTCTGGCACCACACCGGTTTGGTCACCAGTAGGAAACGGTCCAAGCTGATCACGGCCAGGAGCAGAACACTGCAGTACATCATCATGTAGAGCAAACCGCTGAGTAATTTGCAACCTAAAGCACCATAAGGCCAGTGCTGGTCCTGGGCGAGTGGCACCATGAGGAGAGGCAACGACAAGCAGCACAGCAGATCCGCGATGGCCAGATTCAGAAACCACTGCGCGTTCACAGAGTTTGGCATTCGAAACGCGGTCACCCACACCACCAGAGCGTTCCCCGGGACGCCCAGCAGGAACACAATGAGGTAGCAGACCAGAGTGATCCAGTGCCGGGAACCAATCCTGGACAGTGGCGATTCAGTGGGGAGCACAAAAGGAGTGCAGTTTTCAGAGCCCTCACACCAGTCGGTCATATTATAATCATCAAAAGAAATATTGTCTTCCTCCATTTCAGCTGTGAAATGAGAAAGAGACAAATAACAGAAAACGTGCAATGTTACTCAAAGCTAAAACCCTCAAAGCAGTGTCTAGTGGTTATTTGTGTCGAATCATGTTATTTGCTAAATCTCATTTTAAAGAGTCAAACATTGCAACTGTATGATGCAGTTGTGAGGACACATTTCAAACTGATCTTAAAATGAATCTTTTTCAACTTAAGAGGTCATTATAAAGAAATTTCAAACGTTTTTCTTCTTAAAAGTACATTTTAAAAGTTCTTAAAAGTAAAGTTCATCAAAAATGAAAATTCTGTTATAATTTTTTCATTGTAAAGTCATTCTTTCTTCTGTGGAATATAAAAGAAGTGTCCATATAATGAAAATCTTTTTTTTTTTTTTTTTTCAAATAGTTTCTCAGAAGAAATGATTTTTTAAATTTATTCAGTTCAACACTACATAAATGAAACTCTAATCCTGTTAAAAATCAATGAAAATGAACAACAACAAAAAATACCTCTCAGAATTTCTGGTTGTGAAGTTGTGTTGATCTGCTACACCAGATGTGATTCAGCTCATCTATTTTTGTGAGCCTTATAGCCAGGAAATGATTGCAAAGTGCTGTGTGCCAAGCCTTTTCCTTAGCGATGTTGTGTAAGCACTTTCAGGCGATGTGTGATGCAGTCGTTGGTCTTTAAAACTTTTTAAACGTAAAAAGTGTCATGGAAGAATCATTTGGAACTGGAACAGAGAAGAGAAGGATGATGTCTATCTATTTGAATCAGCAGATGTTGTTCTTCTTTTTAGGGTCATATTATTGTGATGCGATTGGACAGAACTGTTAGACAAGAATCTGAATTTAAAAAAAAAAAAACAGTAGTGGTACTGATGCATTTTATTGCTTTAAATTGTATTTAGTAATAATCATTTGAGGAAAAACATTGTATGTACATATTGCAAAGACGAATGCTTCACAACAACTAAGTGACAAAGTTGCTTTGGAAAAAAGTTGTTTCTGTTTGGTATAAACATACACAATGTGCTGTTTTATTCTACTCAGAGATGCACTTAATGGTTCAAATGCAGATGAACATGACAGAAATACAACAAAAAACTGACATGGGTAACAAGGAACAAATACAGCACAAAATTAAACTTTTCTTTCAAAGCGTTGAAAGACATGTTCCATTACAACACATTTCAACTCCTCTGTAACATAACACTCTGCCACAAATGATAATGTGGCGTCACTAAAATGCAAGTTTCCGTTATGCTCCTTCCTCTTTTTCAATGACTACTTTTTTTTTTTTTTCAGATTCGCATGATAAGGAGGAATGTGAAAATGCTGACTGCTTTAAATTACAAAACACAGAAACTAATTTTGCATTCAAAAAAACCTATGAAAAACTGTAATGACTTAACGAGCTACTATATTACAATATATAATTTCATTTCAGTAAATTTCTTCACAAGTTTCTCTTGCTCTTTTTTTTCTAGTCTACGGAAAGTGTCAGCTGAGTGTTATCTTTCTTGTGCGACCATAGTCAGAACCGCACAGTCCCATATGTCTTCAGTAAGCATCCTCTAGTCATTTCCTGAGGGGTTTATTAACAAGTGCAGGGTTCATGGTAATGACCTATAAAGTCATTTTCAGGAAGGGTTCATTGGGCGTCAGTTCAGAGATGAAGCACTCTCTGGAGGTAGAGTCGGGGTGTCGTCCCTAAAGTCATCTGTTTGAAGATCTACATACAGATGGATAGACAGAGAGAGAAAATGAAACAAAACTAAAGCAACCAGACTTCTCTAATGTACATGAAACTGAAAACGAGCAATGCATATATATTGTGTTGCCCTCTGTGATTGTGATGTTCTTGAAAAATTCAAAAGCTTAGTCTTGCAACAACCCCATTTTGGCCTATAACCACAACATCTGTTGCCTGCTGTTTAAAATGAGGTTTAGGAGCTGGATTGAGAAGTAAACAGATTTTCTGCAGAAACTCTGAGTTAGAAAAATATTTTTAAGCCCACTTGGAACTTCACATAAAGAGATTTTCAAACAATCTGAATGCTCATCGTTCCACACATCTCGTGTTTGTTCATTTGATAGTTTGTCTAATTTGAGCATTATTTCATCTACCAGTAGATTTCTGCAGGAATGGCATATTTTTGTAAGCCAAAACCTGGAAACAAAGTTAGCATTTTAACACTTCCAGTTCCATCATCCTGACGTCAATGGATTTTTTGAATGGGTTTTTGGTGGATGCTAACAAGTGGCTTAATGGGACTACAGAGGTTGTCGGGCACATTAAATGTCATCGTACCTAACAGCTAATTCATCTACTTGCAGCCTCATTGTGTTTACAATCGCAATCTCGCAAACTATCCTAACAGCCAGTAGAAAAAACCCTATTGAGTTTTTGTCAAGGAAACTAGGGTGATGCCAATTTCCAGGATGGCCCACAAATATACAACATCATTGAAAAGTGTAGTACTCTCAGATCCGTTTAACATGTTTTACCATGTTTTACCATGTTCAATTCAACTGATAACCACCGATTTCCCAGTTACTCCCAAAAGAAGGCAACACAATTTGTTTGGGCCTAGTTGTTGTTCTGAATGGCCGTGAAAGTACCTAACAGAGAAGTGTTCTGCTGGTGGTTTTCAATAACCGAGCTCTCTTCCTCATCCTCCCCCCAGTCGGCGATGTTAGCAGGTGGGATGCACTGCTCCAAGAACAGATCTTCATCTTCATCGAAGTCCATGTCTTCTGGGGGCCAGCGCAGCTCACCGCTCTCCACCTCACTGATGTCAGTCGGCTCCACCACGATGGACGGCAGACGCTCCTTCCCCTGCGGCGCGCAGGTCAGACAGCCTTCAGTACTCAAAACCACTTCCACTGGATCTGGGAAGATCTGCAAAATAAAGGAGAAAGAGAGGAGATAATATGAGGAGGAGAAATCTTCAGTATTGAATGGTGTTTGCACTACAGTGGTTCCTGTTTGTGGTTGCTTCAGGTCCGTCAGGTAACTGATGAAACCTCAACACCATTGTGAAATTCTAGCATGTGATGCCACAATCTGCATGTGTTCTCTTTGTGATCTCTGTTGCTTAAAAACTAGTGAGAGAACAGTGGTTATGATTATCAAATAAAACAAAATGTAGCATGACTACACTGTTGATGCAATACCTAGTAACACTTAAGTCTGCGAATGAGTAGTTTGAAGCTGCTATGTTCAACTAGTGGCACCACTAATGGAATTGCAGAACAGTTTCCAAACAGTTTGCACAAACAGATATTCCTGCGCCAAACTCATGACATTGGTTGAGCCAATGTTGACACAGCAATATTAAAAATCTACACAGTGTTTGCAGTTTTTTGGGGTACATCAACATACTGTATGAATGGCTTAAGTTCCACTTCAGGAATGAATAATCAATTTTTTGATTCAAAACTACAAATCAGTTGTCAAACTGATTAATGCATATTTAAAAGTTTTTATTTTAAAAATGTAGTTAAACGTAAGAGTAAAATAATAAAATGAACTGCTTTTCAAAATGACACATACAGAAGTTTTAACTGCTTATTTAATTCATGTTTAAAATACTGGTTAAATGTAAGAATAAAATGCAGTGCAGTAAATGTTATATTTTACATTGTTTTTCTAAAAAGCATTGACCAGCTGCTTTTCTTAATCCATTTGCCACTGGACAGTTCACATGTGGGAGCATCCAATGAACTTGAGACACAAATTTTAAGACATGCCCCCTTAAGACACAGCATTTAGAGTTATGTGATAAATGTAATTATATACAGGAGTTAGATGTTAAATATAAGTGTAGATTTTACTGAGACTATATAAATTATGGGTCATAATCAGTAAATCAGTCAATCAATAAATAAAGCAAACACAAAAAGAAAATGCTATCTTAGACTGTCATCTAAGGCAAATAGACCTATATGATTTAAAGGTGACTTCAATATACAGACTTGTCACCCAAGCAGGCTTTATGACCTAAAATGTTGAATGTGTGTGACATGAAATAAAAAATGGCTAAAATGAATAGGTAAATTAATATAGCGGTAAACTCAGGTTAACTGGGACATTTTTCTCAGTCATCTCAAAGGCAATAACTGATCCAGTTTACCTGAATTCACTCTATATTGTTACAAACTTCACAACAAAGACAAAAGGATGACCGATGATTTTTTTTTTTTTTTACCTGAAAGGGCAGTCTGTCCCCTTTTCTCTGAACTGGATACTCATCCATGGCCTGGGCCTCTGGGTACCCCATCCCTCTGTTATATAGTGAGATCATGGCATATGGAAAAAAATAGTATTACAAGTTAGAATAGCAGTGGAACATTCGTTCCTCTCATATACTCACTGCTCCCTACAATTTTAACTGTCTGTATCACTCTGTTTGATCATTATGATGAGGTAACTCAGATGAGTGCATAAGAATATGAATTTAGACACACAGTACTATTTCTGTAGTTTATTGTTATGCCAGTAGGTGACTCTAACTGAATAACTGAATCAACGATTCAACCGATTCTTTGAAAACACTGATTTGGTCAGGGACAAAATTAAGTGCCTAAATTCAGAACAGTATACTAGCATGCAATTTTTATTATGTCTACTATATCAACATCAGTAATATTATATTATGCAGGTATGTGAGCTACTCTTTTTATCCAACAAACAACACAGACATGAAGCAAGTATTTAACATGCAGTGTGGTTATCACAGTTACAATGCTAAGAAACAAGGCGGTTTGGTCTGGTGGCGTGGGTGGGATTTGCTAATCGCAGTCGCTCCCAGGTGACCTGTGACTAATCGTTCCTCTCTCAAGCCTCTGCTGAGCGGCTGGATTACAATGCTCATAACGGACAGCCAGGGACCGATTATATCAAAATGGATTATGCCCTCATATAGTCATTTTTCATTAGCAACAGATTGGATATGAGCATGGCATTATGGGTCATCATTGCAAATAGGAAATCTGCATAAAGAATATTGTGCATTGCACTGTTTTTTTTGTTTTTTTTTTAGAAGTATGCAAAAGTATGCTTTATGCAACTCAAAACTGTGTACGGTACATGAAATGATGTCTTGTTGCATATGAGTGGCATCCAGTTACAAAAAAAGTTATTTTTCTTTTTAATCCAATTTTGCGAAAAATATATCTTAGCATTTCAAACAAATAATGGTGCAAAATAGAGGTCACAGCTGTTATTAATTCTGGTTCATTCATCACATTAGAAATGGAATGTTAAGTTGAGAGCTTTGCATTGCAGGATGTAGGATCCTTGCTGTATGTGATTAATGACATTTAGCAATGTATGACACACCCAAATGGTGTTTTTCCATTCACTCTGATGTGCTGAATAGGCTAAATTGGCAGATGCTTTTATCCAAAGAGACTTCTGTTGCATTCAAAACAAATATGCTATTCTAAACATGAGAAGGGAGAAGTCCAAAATGAGATTCTTTTTCGATGTGGGCAGACTTTCTGAACTGAATTATCTGTCGTTTATTTTGCAGCGCAGCTGTGAACTTTTCCAACAAGATATGCAAGTAAACGTGGTTGTATTTCTTCTTTTTTTGTTCTTTTCTTTTAACAGATTTTAATATCGGCAGAGGCTATTTACACTACGTGCAAATAGCTATAGATTCTATTTACACTGTTAAAATAGCAAGATTTTCTGCTATTTATACTACTTATTCCAAATAGTGGCAATTATCTGCACCTCAGTATTGTAGTACATTATAAAACAGTACGCAATAATAACGTATTGAGTGTAAATTATAGTTTTAATTCAAATTATTAAATGGATGCCCTACACCTACCCTAACCCCACCCAATGCTTTCATTTTCAACTTTTTGATTATTTCCTTCGTTTTTATTGAAAATAAATGCCTTTCTGATGCAATATGAGATTTGAAAAGGGAGAGAAAAAAAAAGTTCGGCAAAAAGCGGGTTCAAACTCGTGTAGATCGCGTCAAATAGCACGCGCCTTACTATCTACGCCACTGAAACTAATGCTGTCTTTTTTTTATTGTTGACTAATCCAATCACACGTTAGTGTGTGGAGTTAGTGAAAATAGCCTTTGCCAACAAGGCAGGCTATTTGCACTTAGTGTACATAGACACTCTGTTTAAGGTTTTACCCATATCCCCAAATCAGACATTTAAAATACATGTCACGGGTGACATTCCCACCACAAATAGTTTTGCCCAAATAGTGTACTTCTTTACCAATGAGACACTGTCAATCATGGTCAGACATCTTAGCTGGTTTTAGCTGCTCAAGCTGGTCTCCCAGCCTGGCCTTACTGGTGTTGACTTGGTTTTAGCTGGTTTGCTGTCTGGTTTTAGCAATTTTTGCAGCAGGGGAGTAAAACAAGGTAATGTAACCTATAATATATGTTATCAAATTATGCAAAACATGTCAAAATGTTAACTAAAAGAAATTAGTTTAGCAAAATTAAATCATTTTAATCTTAAAAGAAATAAAATGTCAATTCCATGGCAGAGTGCTAAAAGCACAAATAGAGGATTTGTTTAGGATGTGGCGAAATAAACAACACAAATCTGTGTTCACTGTTGGATAGGCTGGGTATTGACAGATTTCACGAAACAATTTGATTCTGATTCACAGCTCTTGATTCGATATCAGTTCATTTGGATATTTATCAGGTACATGTTGAGGAAAACAATCTCTCAACCAATGCTGTACAGGGAATCTTGTTAGTATTATGATATTAAAGAGAACAATGAACAAGTCTAACATATTTAAATATTTATTTTTAAATAAATCAACACTCACTTAAATTGCACATTATATTAATGATATAATTATGTTTCTAATCCAATTAGTTGTTGAAATAATCGTTTTAAGTAAATGGTCACTGTCATTAAAAAAAAAAAAAAAATTGTGACAGATTCACTCAAAAATACATTAAATAGTAATGACATCACTAACAGATCAAGTAAACCTATAATAAATGTGTAATATAGTGCAAATATTTAGCAAAATTCTCCTCTAGTTACTGTACTTTTCCAGAGTAGGCTGAATCTTGATGTTATGTGGCAGTTTGTTTACAAGCTTACAAGTTTGTTTATACGTCTTATTGACGTCTTTCCGGGTTGAAACACTGATTGGGCAATTCCATGAGTTACGTTATATTTCATAAATTTGTGCTGTTTCTTTCAACATGCTCTCTGATGTTCATTCATGTTTATTTCGTGCTTTAAACAAGTAATAAAGCAGAGGCCCTACAGCGATCTATCACACCACATTAAAGAGCGCTAAAACAGTATTTATTGTTTAAATTTTGTTATATAATTGACAGAATTTGAAAGCTGAAACTTTACTTGGTATAAAAAGTAACAAAACTCAAAGCTAATTTCAATTATTGGACTGAAGATGCTTTATAAATACTGTTTAGTGAAGTTTTTTTATGAATTTTAACATAAAAACAGCATAAAGTTTGGGATTTAAGAATCAATATTGTTTCATAAAATGAAGATTAATTAAATGAAAATGAAGAATGCAAATCTATTTATTGATACTGTCAACCCAGCCCATATGGCAAAAAAAAAAAAATATATATATATATATATATATATATATATAATTTTTGTACATTTGTGTCCCTGGACCACAAAAGCAGTCATAAGTGTCAATTTCTCAAAATCTACATCATCTGAAAGCTGAATAAATAAGCTTTCCATTGATGTATGGATTTGTTAGGATAGGACAATATTTGGCCGAGATACAACTATTTGAAAATCTGTAATCTGAGGGTGCAAAAAAATCTAAATACTGAGAAAATCACCTGTAAAGTTGTCCAAATGAAGTTCTTAGCAATGCATATTACTGATCAAAAATTAAGTTTTGATATGTATTTATGGTAGGAAATTCACCAAATATCTTCATGGAACATGATCTTTACTTAATATCCTAATGATTTTTGGCATAAAAGAAAAATGGATAATTTTGACCCATACAATGTATTTTTGGCTATTGCTACAAATATACCCCAGCGACTTAAGACTGGTTTTGTGGTCCAGGGTCACATTTTTGTCAATATATATTTTTAAAGAACTATATACACATCTTTGTCTTTCCTGTTCCAAATCTGTTTATATTCTCTGGACAGGGATTAAGGAGGCCTGAAGACCTGTCTGATAAACAAAATCCTCTTTTTGACTTCCACAGTGTTTGTGCAGTGTGTGTGTGTGTGTGTGTGTGTGTGTCAGCTTAAGCCATCTGAAACAGGGAAGTATAGTGAAATGAAGGTCAGCTCTGAAAAGCCGCAACCTGATTTTGGTTTGCACTACACCCACCAGAACGAAAAAACAATTTCACACCCGACTTATTAACATCTAATGTTCTTAACATAACTTTTTCATCTTTTCAAAAGGAGACCATATTAATTAGTAATAATGTAGCTTAAAGGGGTTTATTTTGTTATAATGACCAGCTGACTGACCATTATCCTGTAAATTACATGTCTGCTTACCAAATAAGTGCATATATGAATGTGAAATTTTGATTTTAGATTTAATTTACAGTTTTTTTATTCATTATTCAGTTCTTTTCCAGTCAGTTCACCAAAAAAAAAAAAGGAACTTCATCACTACTTTCCCATTTGCGAAATTTTGCACACACCTGATAGACGTCACATCTCTGCTCAGGTCTCTCTGATGACAGCTGTCTAGCAGTTAGCAGAGTAATCCTGCCTGCCCTCCTGCTGTCTGTGGTAAGTCATTAACAAGCTAACAGAGCAGATTTGGCTCCGGCACGAGGCAGCAGCTACGCGTGCTGTTGACAGGTTAACACACAGATTGAGGACACACAGTCTCTTATTCAGCAGCTGGTCTTTAACACACCTTACGGCCATTACCTAATGCACACTCATCATTTAGAGCCCATTTGGAGGCACATTTAGCATGACCATATATAACTGTAACCAGTATTATGGTGTGATAAATGCAATGTAAGAACTTTGAATGCACTATAAGTTGTTTTGGGCAAAAGTAAAAAAAAAAAAAAATTAAAAAAAAAATTAAGAATGAAAGAAAGAAAGAAACAAAATATAATAATAAAAATGTCAATTAATAAATAAATATTAATATAATAAATAAAAAATAATAGTCATAAATGTAAAATTAGATAATGAACGAAACCTGAAATGTTTTCCAAACTCACCTACCAAGAATGGTATAATAGAAAATCATATTGCTTAAATGCAGCTTTAAAGAAAATAATGTTAATGTTTATAAGATCTTAATATCTTCAGGCCTTATAGTCGCATTTAGCAGACTATATGTAACAATACAAGCAATCAAGCATTGGAGATGTGCAATATTTCATCATTTTTACATGTATACAGATAAAGTTAGACATACTTAAATATCAAACTATATAAATAGCTGCGTGATAATTAGTGGTGTCAAAATTAGCGCGTTAACGCATGCGATTAATTTTTTCTGATTAACGCGTTAAAAATATTTTACGCAATTAACACAGGGGCGGGGCTAGGGTTGGCCACCCCATTCGCAACTGCTGCGTCTGTCTCTTTTTTCTTGAAAAGGATTGCGTTTATTTAGATGCAGAACGTCTTTATGACCACATCAAACGGGAGACGTTTCAGACGCGCGCTCTAACTTCGCCTCTGCACCAGGCGAGAGTCAAACGAGAGCGGAAAAGATACTGTGCTCGTAGCGCGCGCTCTTCAAATACACGCACAAAGGTGCCGGCGCGCGCTGAAGCCTGTATCATTTCATATCAAACAGCGAAAGAAACTGCATGCATGCAATGTCCTAGTTATGCCGTCAGTTAAGGCATGAAGTTACCAAAAAGGCGATTAAAACTGCCTTAAAACTACGTGCATGCATGCAATATGTTATATATGAGTCACATTTAAGAACATGCCTCTAAAATGGTTTTAAAAACTGTCCTGAGGCACCCCAGCACTGTCTCCCTCATATAAAACACCCGATTCAACTCGTCCGCTCGTTAGTAGAGACTTTAAGACCTGAAGTGAGTCAGAAAATGTAAAGAGAGTTGCATGTCAGATCCGCATCACGTTCAGCAGCAGCAGCTTTTAAAGCTATAGCAGGCAAATAAGCTAATAACCAGCTGCTGTGATGTCTATTAATCCAAGAACCAAAGAAAAAAAGAGGAAATCAATAACTTTTATAGCTTTCAGGGTTTCATCTATATTTAATTTAGATTTTAGTGTTTGGTAAGTATTCATTTTCTGTATATTTCTGCTGAAGCGCACAAGTAGCTAAATGTGTAATTTATTATAATAGGTTCATGTGATGATTGTTTTAAGTTCACTTAAATTAGAAGTTAAGTCTAATAGATGTAAAAATTTATAGATCTAAATTATACTGTAATGCTGACTGGCTACAGTCAATGGTTAAATATTCAGGGGAAAAAACTATTTTATATCAGTAGTACTGATATCAGGGATGCTGGCCTTCAATCATAAAACAGATGCCATTAAAGAAATATTAAAAATATACTGTCTTTATGTTGTTTGTACATTGTACATTTGAAGATTGAATGCAAAATTATTGCAATATAAAGGTATATTTAAAAACTTTAATGTTAGGTGGAATTAATCGCGATTAATTTTAGAAAAATGTGTGATTAATTAGTTAATTTTTTTTTAATCGATTGACAGCAATAGTGATAATATAACTATATTTTGCAACTAAATAAAAATCAGGCAGATTTGTTATATGGTATATACCGCTTTACAAGACTGGATGTACTGGATGTGGATATATTTATTTATTATTTATATCCAGCTTTAGATGTAGAGCTGTGCGATAACACACTTTACATTTAGCAACATTATAAACAACTATGCAGCCAAGAATCCCTATATAGTTTATATTGCTGAAATATATCAGAAAAACTGATGATGTTATGGGATAGAATTTTGATGCAAATTTTTCATAAACACAACAACAAAAAATGTAAACCTATATATGTTATTGTATATTAATTTATCACAGATTATATATGTAGCATTTTAAATTCTTTTTCCTTTAAAATTGCTAACATTTTACGGTGAAATCAAAAGCATCATCAGTTTGCATGCATGCAATTAAGCTATAAATCCAGCGTACCTGCCACATCTTAGGCCAAAAAGGCATTAGCGTTATATGTAAGTGTTAGTCTGCTGTTACATATTTTAAACTCAAGCCATCTGTTCAGTCTTGCACAGAGTTTGTATGGGGTCCTACCCGTCTGTGGGAAGGCATCCATCCTCTTGTGTGGTGCAGAGCTCCACGCTGCCCATGCCAGGGATGATGATAGGGGGCAGAGAGGGGCAGCTCCCACAGCACTGCCCCTCCACCGGCCCCATCGGGGAACACTGTCCTTCCAGCGTGACGCCTGAGAGTACAGTGACCAGTGAAGGCCTGTAGCTCTGGGACAATGGTGGACGCAATAGGAAAAATACTGCAAGTAGATACTCCAGTCAAGCACTGAAATGTCACAGAACGTCAAGCAGTCATTTCCCTCAGTGACTTTTTTCACTTGCCTTACTGTCTTTATCCTAAACTCTTCTCTCTCTCTCTCCTTCTCTCTCTCTCTCTCCCTCCCTAGCAGAGGAGAAAGGCTTTATAGAAGAGCTGGATTAGTGTCTGTGCCGATTAGTATGGCAGGGCCGGTGACGTCAGAGCAGTGAGTGGACTCAACGGTCTGGCACACACGCCAGGTGTGCACTTACTAGTGTGCATGGGTCTAATATCAGCCTAATGCTGCCTTTAAGTTCAGAATTGGCTTTCTTAAACATGTATTGCACTCTCTGTGCTTTTTTATTGAATCAAAATGTCCATCTAACCAAATCTGGACAATTCTGGGAATTAAGTTGCATGTAGGTAGGGAGGGGCTGGATATATATATAGCCTGAGATCAAGCTTTTGTTCCTACACTTACACTGATAAGATGAGTGGCTATGTGCACTAATCCAAAACAAACACTTGCTAGCATTTTAAGACCCCACACCTTAACCTGGTTCCCTAACCTACTCTATCTATCTATCTATCTGATTTTAAATTTCATTTCTATTTTTAGAGTTTTGTGAAGACAGTTTTATTAGCAGTAAACAGGCAGTCTTGGTTTTAATCAGAAATGCTATGCCACTTCCTTTACAAAATGTTATTTACATTTAGTATGAAACAAAAATAACAGCAGGTGCCGATTTAACCAGAATTCAGTTTCGACTTGATTTTAGATATATTTTTGCAGGTGTAGAGGTTTGTAACTGCAGTCACTGTAAATTAGAATCATTTTTCAGGAGCTTTTAGAAATGGCATGTAAAGAATCACTTGATTCTGGTTTAGACTACCATTCAAAAGTTTAGGGTGAAGATATTTTAATGTTTTCAAATAGTCTTTTATGTTCACCATGGCTGCATTTATTTGATCAAAAATGCATTAAAAACAACAACATTGTGAAATATTATTGCAATTTATAATGACTGTTTTCTGTTTTAATATATTGTAATATAATATTTTAAAATGAAGGTAAAGCTGAATTTTCAGCATCATTACTCCAGTCTTCAGTGTCACATGATCCTTCAGAAATCATTCTAATATGCTGATTTGCTGCTATATATATATCAGGAATCTTAGAGTAATACAAAGTTTAAAAGAACAACAGTTATTTAAAATAGGAATAAACCTTATAAACATATTTACTGTCCCCTTCACTGTTTAAATCTAGTTTCTTGAATAAAAGTATTAATTTCTTTCAAATTAAACAAACAAACAAACAAAAAATCTAGCTTAAATCTTTGAGCAGAAGTGCATAAGGGTTTATTATAATCATAATCATATGGCAGGCATTTGGTAACACATTTGATGAAATTACACGAACACATTAATGCAGTATCGTCACAGCGCAAATACGTTTCCTATTCATAGTGACACACAGATGTGGAAAACATCTGAGATATTTTCATACGGTTGAAAGCGGTTTTGTTCTTGAGTGTGTTTGGCTGTGGGGTTCGTGCCATATTCTGCCATTTATGATTTGTCATTTCAGCCGTTATTTGGAAAATGTCTGAGTTGATGGAGAAACTGGATGATTAGTGAAGTCCATCAGAAGTTGCCAAATTACTCCATCATTCTGATGTTAAGAAAATATTCTGCACAAGAAGCCTCTGATTGCTGCATGTGAAGGCCAGCCATCTTTCCATCTGTCACAGTCGCTCCCAAAATAGCCTTCAACCTGCTGCAGAAGCACATAAATCACTTCCTCTCTGAAGCAGCTTCTAACTCGCTCTTGGCTCTTGTGTGTCGCTTTTCTTTTTATTTGGAAGAAGTTGTGAAATAAAGCTAGTTTTTGGACTAGATACTTTTTATAATGCTCTCTTGATTGGAACAAATCACGGTGTCCTGCCGTCTGTGACCAGGAGGAGGCGCCATTGTCTATATATTGCTCCTGCATATAGGTAGAAATAAAATGTTTGACCCTGGAGCACAAAACCAGGCTTAAGTGGCTGGGGTATATTTGTAGCAATAGCCAAAAATAGATTGTATGGGTCAACATTATCGATTTTTCTTTTATGCCAAAAATCATTAGGATATTAAGTAAAGATAATGTTCCATGAAGATATTTTGTAAATTTCCTGCTATAAATACATCAAAATGTAATTTTTGATTAGTAATATGAACTTCATTTGAACAACTTTAAAGGTGATTTTGTCAATATTTTGATTTTTTTTTGCACCCTCAGATTCCAGATTTTCCAAACAGTTGTATCTCGGCCAAATATTGTCCTATCCTAACAAACCATACATCAATGCAAAACTTATTTATTCAGCTTTTAGATAAACCTCAATTTCCAATTTTGAAAAGTTGACCCTTATGACTGGTTTTGTGGTCCAGGGTCACATATGTCTTAAAGGGACACCTTGACCGAAAAATTAATATTCTTTCCAGAAATCATTTTTACCAATCCAATTATATAACTTATAATTTATATATTTTTTTAAAAAACATACATTTTGTTACATTTTATATTATGCAAAAGGTATAAAATCAAAATTTGATTGTAATTGAGAGACGTGCAACAGTTGTTTCTGTGTCGTTTGAAACTAAACAGACAACATGTGTCTAAACAGACAAAATTTGTCTAAAATATATGTTTCTAATACATTTTTTTTGTCACAATTTATTTTAAGGTCCAATCCTCGCTATTAACAAACTATTAACTACGACTTCTGCCTCAGTAAACGTTTAGTATAATTTGCTGCTTATTAGTTAACTAGTTGTTATGTTTAGGTATGGAGTAGGATTAATCGATCTAATATGTGCTTTATAAGTACTAATAAACAGCCAGTATGCTAGTAATATGCATGTTGATAAGCAGTTTATAGTGAGAATTTGTCCTTACAATGAAGTATTGCACTTTTTAATGAACCGTTACAGCAATATCACACTATGGTCTGAGTTTTGACATGACTGTGATTAACTGTGATATTCAGTTCAACATTTAGTGTTACTTAAAAGGATAGTCCACCCAAAGATGAAAATTTCATATCTTAATGTCCTTCCAAACCTGGAATAGAAGCATGTTAGTTACCAAACAGATTTGGTGACCTTTGGTTTCAAATGTATGGACAAAAACAACACCACTGAAAATCCCTCTCGAAACCCTCTGTAAGTACAGGGTGATGGTAAACGTGGTGCGCAGCAGCAGCTCCAGCATTGTGACTGGCTGTGTGGTTGTCATGGTAACCAGCAGGAGGAGCAGTTGAAGAAGATTCTGATGGAAGCGCAGTGAGGGCGTCTGCCATCATAAAAACACAACTCCACTTCACAATAGGCTTGCTGTTCATCCTTTTATGGATGTAGAAGCTGCTGTTCAGTGAGAAGGAGGTTTAGAAATGCACATCAGTATGATTTTACTGTAACTGGACTGGTGAAAGGGCGAAGTAGATGTTGGATGATGAGTTACTTGGAGAATGTACAGGATGTTCTGTGCATTTCTGCAGGAGACTGCGGAGGTAAATAATAAGCTGCTTACTGATAAAAATGAGAACGAGATTCTTGCCAAGACGTTCCCATGCAGTTGCTACTATGTTCTGAGTCATTTCTAGTGCGCTGCTATGCACATTTATGGTGTTCTGGGTGGTTTTTGTTAATTTAAATGAAGCTAAAATTAAATAAAACTTGAATACTAGATGGAAAAGCTTATTTTTAAATGAAAATTAGAAATTTTATTGCCTTTGCAACTAACTGAAAAAAAAAGTCCAAGTACTACAATTATTAAAACTGAAATAAAGCAAAATAGAAATATTAAATAATAATAATAATGACAAAAGCACATGACAAAATTACTGAAATTTAAAATGAAACCTGAAAATATAAAAATAAAATAGCACTAAATTGAATGCTGATAAATGCTATAATGATACTGAAATAACATTGGTCAGTATTTGCTTACTCATTTTTACTGCATATTTTAGATTATCTTTGCGGTTATGTAACGCTCACCTTAAGTTAATCTTCAAAAACACTGATTATGTATCAACACTGATTAACGTAATTTTTAACAAATCTCAAAATGAATATCCATTTGTTATACTGTACATTACAGTGTTGTGATTCCTAAATTTACTTGTAGAACTTAAAACGATTTCTTGTTTTATTTTAAATTCGTTTAGTCAAATAAGGTCCAAATAGTTAATATTTTTTAATGCATTATAACATTATCAATGGATAATACATTTTTACAGTATTTATTCATCTTTGGTAACATTATTAAACTGTTCATTTTTAGTTCATGTTAGCTTAGGTTCATTAAATAATATTAACAGATATGAACAATAACATTAGCATTAGCTGAGATTACTAAATGCTTCAGGAATATCATCTTTAGTTCATGCAAAGTAACGGAACCTTTTTGTGAAGTGGGTAACATTTTAGATAAGTTCACTATTCACAATTAACTAGTTGCTTACTAGCATATTGGTACTGTTTATTAGAACTTATAAAGCACATATTAATGCTTTATTCTACACGACCATATTCTGGATCTCTTAATCATACCCCATACCTAAACATAACTGGTTTCACTTTATATTAGGTGGCCTTAACTACTATGTACTTGCATTTGAATTAATAACTTGATACAATGCACTTGTTGTGTACATTCATGTTTTCACATTATACTTGTTTTAAAAATACCTGCATGTAATTACATCTTGCAATTTCTGTAATTACATTTATAATTACACTGTTAACCCATCCCTTAACCCACCCTTAAACCTACCCATACCACCAAACCTGTCCCTAATCTTACCCGTATCCCACCTCAATAGCAGCAAATGTGTTTTGCAATACAATATGCAATACAACAGAATAAGTACATTGTACTTATTTTTTGATGTAAGTACATAGTAGTTAAGGTCACCTTAACTAACATAAAGTGGGACCACATAAATACTACAACAACTACCTTACCTTATCAGTAAGCAGAAAAATAGGCAAAAATTTTTAGGCAAAATTCTTAGTTAATAGTGAATATGTGTGCACTATCCTGAAGTGATACCAACAAAATAATGTAGAATTTTAATATATGCCATTTATCAGCCATGAGATGGATATAATCGCATGCATCCAGTGAGAAGCTCTCAGTGATGAGACTGTGTAATGTGTAGGTGTCTGACTGTTGTTGCAGAGCTTCAGCTCCACTGACACAGCAGAAACACACCGAAATACACTGAGAGGAGGAGCGTGTGTGTCGTCACCTGCCGTCACTCCCCTCCTCTCCTCTCTCTCCCATCCTCAAACACGCTCAGACCTTCCAGTCCAGCAAACCGCCTCTCTCTGTCTCTCTCTCATACACACACACACACAGCCGCAAGCGAACGACTGTAATCCATTGATCTGCTCTCCACAGCAGCGTACGCAGAGCAGGAGCAAAGAGAACCAAATCCGGACCGCTCTCATGCAGCACTACATATTTCCTCTCCTCCTCATCCTCGGGGTGAGGGATGGACTCGGGACCCCTCTGACATCCGGCCCCGGCCCTACCGAGGCCCCCAGTGCGCCGCCGGACCCCTGCGAGGGCAGACCCTGTCTTAACGGAGGCGTCTGTAGTAGGGTGGGAGAGATGGAGGACAGTCCGAGCACACAGATGCAGACTGACTTCTGGGCTTATACCTGCATCTGCGGACAGGGCTTCACTGGACAGAACTGCGAGGTGAGAGCAGAGTCGTGTTGGTGTGAATAAACGATCAACGATAATCGTGTGTCTGTCAAAGGTCTGTAGGAGCTCCTGTGCTGTTGGTGAGATGTGAAGGAGAGTGCTGCGTTGCTGTGGCAACAGATAGGAGAAGAGGAGAGGCAGCTCTGAGTGTGTGTGTGTGTGAGTGTGTGTTAGAGGTAAAGATCACAGCATAAATTTTGTCTTGCAGTTAGATATGTGAATCTGCGGTATGTGAGGTGTATTGCTACACAAACACAGCAAAAATCATTCTCAGTCTGTCACCTTTTTGATTCATATTGCAAGTATGCAGCATTGACCTCTTTGCATGAATTTTGTTTTATAACAAACCACTATGGGACACTGAGGCTTTCTGTGATGGGTGATGCAAGCTTTATTTCAACCTCTAGTTAGGTGCATTGTGGTGTGATGATGGTCCAATCTGGATCAGTTAAAAAAAAAAACTTTAATCAATATATTTCTTGTTTCTTGTTTATACTTAAACAGTAAACATTTACATTAAAATAATAAAAAAAAATAATAATAATAAAAATGAATTACTTGCAAAATTGTTTTCACAGAAAATATCTTTAAAATATTTTTGTTTTCTACATGTGATTGTTTTTCGTCTTAGTAAGAATAAACCTTTCTAAATGTTAGTTTTATGCGGAAAACAAGAAACTCATACAATGAGATGTATCCAAAGATATATATATATATTTTATTAGTAAATGGTTTTATATATATATATTTACTTTAAATATAATAAATTTAATTGAAATAAAATATTTTTAAAAAACCTGTAACCTTATTTTATTTTAGATAGCAACATTTCTCATTTCTGTTTAGTTAAGCTGAAGTATTAAAATAACCAAAACTGCATAAACTAAAACTAGTTAATAAAATTACTGAATACTATATAGATATATTTAAAAATATTTTAAAAAATGACTAAAAATATAACTAAAACAAACAAAAATCTAATTCAAAATATATATATTAAAAAAAAATAGTAGTAATAGTATGTCAGCGACACAACAGTAACACTATATTTTATTTATTTATTTGCAGCTCATGCTCATAGATGTGCTTAAATTCCCTTAGGGAAAGGGTGAGGGTATTAGCCACAGATTTGTTGTTTATTGGCTGTAGACGCACATCAGAGTTAATACACTAATGGGAACAAAGCCTAAATGTGAGTAGCACAGCTAGACACAATTAGGGCTTCTGACCTAAATAACACCAAAGCTTTGCTGGATCCAGAACAGAGATCCACAGAAGAGCTGCCTCACTGTGTGCGCATGTACTGTATATTCAATGGACAACAGGTGGCACTCATGAAGTTAAGACATTGTGTGCGGTTGCATCTCATTGGTGTTTTCTCTCAAGTGTGAAGATGATGCCTCTTTCTGCATGGCACCATGGTGTCCTGTCCTTTCCTTAACCTTAGTTATAACTTGCGTCTAAACCTGTGTCCTGTGACGTCATACTGCTCCTTTACATCTCCCCCAATACAGCCAGAAAGGATGATGCTACGCGATTGGCTTATGCACTGACAAGATTCACCACGATTGGTCGACAAGGCTTGAAGTCATTGTGATGTCACTCAGTGTTCCATTTCCCCAGGCAAGGCTGGTGTTCTTCAATCACCCTGTAATGAGACAGCCATTTTTCCGAACTTCATTAAAGGCTGCATGGATGCAGGATGTATGTGATGCAGCAGAATCACTTGTTTTTATGAAATTGAAGAGATGAACTGGAATGATTTGATATAAGTTAGTAGACTTTTTGCCCTTGAGGAGCTCACATAACCTCTTAACCAGCATCTGACGCAGAGCGATTGTGTATGAGTCACCTGTCCTTTCTGAGAACTCGTGTTTAGAAGGAGAAAGAGAAGGATGTATGTGTTTTTTGGATGTGCACAGTCCCTTCTTTACTACAGTAGGTGGATGCATACTTAGAAACCTTAGATCTGTTTGCTGGTCATATCGCCAGGGATGCTTATTTTAAGGGTCATCGTGTTTTTTTCTCTCCTCTTTGGTCTTTTGGCTTTGATTCCAGCTTGTTAAGCAGCAATGGGGAATTCATTAATATTAAAGAGAGAGCTGGACTGACCATTGTTTCTACAAAGCTTTCATCTTTGAAAAATTGAAGACTCACACTAGCTGTATGTAAGCCTGTAAGAGTGTGAGTCTCATTAAAGTAGGATTTGTGGGTATAGTAAATGAATAAAATGAGACTTGAAGGGGTGAAAGGATAGATAGATATTTTGGAGGACATCAAAGGCTCAGAGGTACATATAGAGAGGGACATTCAGGAGAACCGGGAGCTGAGAGAGCAATAAATATGGAGGACATTAAAAATGTTGTTGTTAAAAATTGCTCACCTTCATGTTGTTCCAAACCTACATGACTTTATTTCTTCTGTGAAACACAAAGGGAGATATTTAGCAGAGATTAATGCACACACTGCTCTTTTCCATTCAAAGAAAGCGAAACACCATAAAAGTAGTCCATGTGACTTGCGTGTTATTATGTTTCTGAAGTCATATGATAGGTTTGTTTGAGGAGCATGACCTTGAAGCACAAGTTTTAAATGTGCACAAATGAGAATGAAAGTTTTTCAGCGATGATTTGGAATTGAGTGCACAAGTCAAATGAACTACTTTTATGATACTTTTGGAGCTTCACTATGGAGCCCCGCACATGACATGCAGGGGGGGAAAAAAAATAGTAAATCGTGCGCACAACTTACTAACTCGTTACTTCGGTTTAAATAAATTGTGTGCACGGCACAATATAATAATTTGTTTGCTTGCATGACCGCACTTTCTTCTCTCAGTTGCGAGGTTACATCTTGCAATTCTGATTTTTTTTCTCAGAATTGCATGATATAAAGTCGCAATTGTGTGGTATAAAGACAGAATTGCAAGGTATAAACTCACAATTCTAGCCTTAGAATTTTGAGTTTATATATCGCAATTCTGACTTTTTTCTATATATATATATATATATATATATATATATATTGTGACGAGTTGGCTGCCTCCCCCCTTTCATGTCATCACCACCCCGTCCCTTATTCGCCGCCCTTCACCAGGCTCCCGACGGGAGTGGGCTTGTGAGAGAGGAGAGGCGCTGAAGCTAGCCCGGTCTGGCGGCGTGTGATGAGGCACACCTGAATTGAATAGGGCCTCATCACCGCCGCCGTTTTAAATACCGAGCGCGCCTCTCCTCGGGAGACCGGTCTCTTCCCCCGTGCATGCACGCTGGTGTCCTCGTGGGTCCGGGAAGGGAGCGTTGAGGGAGCAACTGCCGCACCCGTGACGGCTGACAGGCCAGGATGCCGGGCCGTGGAATCCCCCAGAAGTGCCGCGGGCCGCAGGAGGACGAAGGGAAGACGCCGCCGCTCCTCGCACCCCGGACCTGAGAGGGGAGCGCGTGCGGCCGCCGGACTCCGCCCCTTACCTGGACCCTTCCTCCTTGAACACTGCCCTGCCTTCACAAATCCCGCAGCACGACGAGGACACCAGATTCCCCGTTTTTTTTTGGACACTTTTTCCCCTTGGACACTTTATTTTGATATTTTTGTTTAATAAAAGCCTCTCCGAGGCCTGACGCCACACCCACTGTGTCTGTGGTTTGCTCCTCCTACACTATATATATATATATATATATATTCACTACCAGTCAAAAGCTAGAACAGTGGGTACTTAATGTTTTTTTTAAAGAAGTCTCTTCTGCTCACCAAGCCTGCATTTATTTGATCCGAAGTACAGAAAAAACAGTAACATTTTGAAATATTTTTACTATTTAAAATGTTTTCTATTTTGAATATATTTTAAAACATAATTTGTTTCTGTGATTTCAGATAAATGCTGTTCTTCTGAACTTTCTATTCATCAAAGAAACCTGAAAAATTCTACTCAGCTGTTTTCAACATAATAATAATAATAATAAATGTTTTTTTGAGCAGCAAATTAGAATATTAGAATGATTTCTGAAGGATCATGTGACTGGAGTAATGATACTAAAAAAATTTCAGCTTTGAAATCAAAGGAATAAATTACATTTTAAAATATATTCAAATAGAAAACATTATTTTAAATAGTAAAATATTTCAAAATTTTACTGTTTTTTCTGTACTTTGGATCAAATAAATGCAGGCTTGGCGAGCAGAAGAGACTTCTTTAAAAAACATTAAAAATCTTAATCTTTTGACCGGTAGTGTGCATATATTAGTGCTGTCAAACGATTAATCACATCCAAAATAAAATATACGTGTGTACTGTGTATATTTATTATGTATATATAAATACACATACATGCATGTATATATTTAAGTAAAATATATTGTTTATATATAAATATATTTATATATAATAGAAATTAAATTACATACTGTACATGTAAATAAATGTAAATATTTTCAAATATACAATGTGTGTGTATTTATATATACATAATAAATAAACATTGTACACACACATATATTATGTAAACAAAAACCTTTATTTTGGATGTGATTAATCGTGATTAATCGTTTGACAGCACTATATATATATATATATATATATACATAAACATGAACTTATATATATATATATATATATACATGGACTATATAACTCGTAATTGTGGGTTTATATCACATGTAAAGAAGTCAGAATTGCAAGGAAAAAATCATCACAAGTTTATATCTCGCAATTCTGACTTTGTAACTCGCAATTGCGAGTTTATACCTCACAATTATGAGAAAAGTCAGAATTGTGAGAAAAAAGTTATAACTGTACCTTTAGTATAACTGTACACAATTGCAAGTGTATATCACGTAATTCTGTTGTGATGTTGTGAACACGGTTTAGTTAAACGAGAGAACAAATAATTATATTTTGCACACGATTTAAATTTTTTTTCCATACTTCACAGTATATATTACCACTCATTTTTGGTAGAGAGCAGCCTAGACATTCTGTTAAACATCTCCATTTGTGTTCCACAGATGACACAAAATCATACAGAAATTAAAATTAATAAAAAAATAAAAAATAAAAAAAATGAAAAAGGTAATTGCGACTTTTTCTCTCACAATTGCGAGTTTACATTTTTTCTCAGAATTGCATGATATAAAGTCTCAGCTGTGTGATATAAAGTCAGAATTGCAAGATATAAACTCACAATTCTAACTTTTTTCCTCCGAATTTTGAGTTTATATATCGCAATTTTGACTTTCTCAGAATTGTGGGTTTATGTATATGTATATAGTTGCTATTATTAAAGCAAGAGTTAAAGTCAGAATTGTGAGATATAATCTTTTTTCACTCAGAATTGGACTTCATAACTTGTAATTGTGAGTTTATATTTCACAATTATGAGAAAAGAAGTCAGAATTGAAAAAGAAGTTAGGATTGCAAGGAAAAAAGTCATAACTGCATGTTCATATCTCACAATATAAACTTTTAAAATTGTATAATTTTTATAATACTTTTTTATTTTATAAAACATTTTCCTCACAATTGTGTGTTTATATCCCACAATTCTGACATTGTAACTTACAATTGTAAGTGTATATCATGTAATTCTGAGAAAAAAGTCAGAACTGTGAGACAAAAAGTTGCAATTACCTTTTTATTTTTTATTCCGTGGCAGAAACAGGCTTCCACACATCAGGATGACTAAAGCCAGGTTTTTCATTGTAGGTAAACTAACCCTTTAACTTCCTCCTCATGCTTCATA
Organism: Tor tambroides; assembly: GCA_021397915.2. Classification (NCBI taxonomy): domain Eukaryota; kingdom Metazoa; phylum Chordata; class Actinopteri; order Cypriniformes; family Cyprinidae; genus Tor; species Tor tambroides. Next base: position 5,971 of record JAFVLL020004965.1, on the reverse strand, counting down.
ATTCCTAATGTTAAACATGAGTAGTTTCTAGAAAATCCTATTAAACAGATGCCAAGTCTAATTCAACAAAATTTAGATCCAACAAACATGCATTACCAGTATGGTAAGACGAACTTCACATTCTGAGAGCTTCTGGGAAAGTAGCTATTTGTTATAATGATGTTGAATTGGGAACATTGATCTTGCCTATTTAGTTTTGCCTCGTTTAGAAACACAAATAAGTCAATTTTTCCAAAGAATCTGTAATTCAGCAGCTCTTCTGCACTGATATGGCCTCATCTGGCTGGTTAATTGGTGGCACATCTGCTCTATCTACCTGTCTTTCAGAATGTGCTGCATTAATAAATGTCATTGCCAGTGATGTCTAGCTTTGAGTGCATGTATGTGTGTTATTATGTAGCCATGACATTGAATAAAACTGCGCTCTGCATTAAAACCCCAGAGAAAGATTTTCCACTTCTGCATCAGATAGCGCTAATGAGTTGAATCTCATTTCGTTCGACCTTTAATGTAAGTAAACATGAATCCTTTGAGGCCCGTGCTGCTGTAAACAATTTTTTATTTTTTCTGATGCAACTCCAAGTATTTGTATTTCTCTATTAACTGTGTCCTCCATCTGCAGGCTGGTTAGTATTCATTCAGGCCATCCTCTGATGTTTAGTGGCTATGAGCCAATTACACTTTCATTTCCATTTCATACCTGGCCTTTGATGATATTCATAAAGTATAAGTGCGAATGTTGCTTGAAAGGCACTTTCATCAATGAAAACTATTCCTTTTCTCAAAGAAAACTGGAGAATTCATTAATTCATAATCATTATACAGTTGAATGGTGAGGGATGAGCTGTCAAACACTCTCTCTCTCTCACTTTTTCTATTAATAGTCAGATTGCAGTGGTTTTTCAAGCTCTGTGTGTGTGTGTGTGTGTGTGTGTGTGTGTGTGTGTGTGTGTATGTGTGTGTTAGAAACATTTTGTTCTTTCTGTGCTCTTTCCTGAACACATAAACATGTGCACACAGATACACTGTTCTTTTTGAGTGGATTTGTGATTATGCTTTTGAAAAAAAGTGCCATGCTGTCCAGGTCAACAGGAAAGGCACAAATACATAATTACTGCATAAACAACAACAAAAGTGTCACATGTTCAAGATGCTCCAACCTCACATTTTTCTCCAAATAATGTCCCACCCATAAACTGTCACATAGCTGGATACCAGATCAGGGACCAAACCTGGTTTAAAGATATTTAGTGATTACACTGCTTTGAAAACATTGGATCTCTGCCACATGTAAGCAATAAATTGGTTTCACACCATTTTCATCCTATTATGCAAAATGAAATCCTAAAAAATAATAATAAAATAAAAATAAATACCAAACAAAATGCCTGAAAAAGTCCACTTTTTTTTTTTCTAATATGCAATTTGTATTAGGAAATTATGTATTTTCATAAAAATTAAATACTAAACAAAAAGACCTTTTGCTTTGTCTTAATAAAACCATTTTAAACATAATAATCTAAGTAAAGTGTTAAATGTATAAATCAGCTTTTGAGAATGTATTTTAGTACAGTTTTGCTTTATTATATCATAGAAATGTGCAGAATTAAAATGTCTTAATTTTAACTCAATCATAAAACTTCACTTCTGTTTTAAATTACAACATGAATAAGGAAGACAAGCTCACCCTTTTCAAGGTTGCGACCATGAGTTGTTATTCATGTCCGAGGAGACATTTCAGCATGATTTAGTAGCTATTTGACCTTTAAAAATAGGGAAAGAGAATAAGTGGAGATCTTTGCTGCAAGATGACGTGTTGCTAACCTTTTGGGTTTTTGAAAGGTTTTTGAAACACTTTCTTCAATCGCAGTGAAAGAAAATTAAACATTGTCTGTAGAGGATAAACACCAGCTCTGGTGATGGAGGTCTTGGGTTGAAACAGTCCACAGCTCTTCACATTAGAGGAGGCTCTCTGTTAAAATCAGATTGAAGAAGCCAAAGGTCAGGGATGTGTTAATGTCGGTGAGAGCAGGTCTGGTGAGATATCTTGGGAAGTTGGGAAATGTGAGAGATTGATACTGTAAACGCTTCATCCATTGCTTCACACTTTGAAGGTATTTTCCTCACCCATGACCTTTTCTTCTCCCCACACTATTTCTGCTTCCTTTTTCATCCGCCCTACCTTTTTCTCATTGTAGGCCCCCTGGTCTTTTTAATTTTCTCCGTCAGTAGACTGATGCAGGGAGAGATCCTGTAAATGAGTTCTTTAGGACCCAGATTAATAATAATACATTGGATGGCCTATAACAAGAGACCTAAATAGTTAGTTCCAAGATAAATAAAAATTCCCTAAAAGAATTAGGTCAACCAAAAAAAATGAAAATTCTGTCATCATTTACTCAATCTCATTTGTTCTAAACCTGTATGAGTTTCATTCTTCTGTTGAACACAAAAGAAGATATTTGGTAACCGAACAACTGATGGTAGCAACTGACTTCCTTAGTATGGAAAAAAAAAAACACTATGGAAGTCAATGCATACGGTCAACTGAAAACTCTTTAAAATCAAATGGATAGTAATTTATTCACAAATGGTAAATCCTAACAATGCATGATTATATGGTTAGTTGAGAATTATGTGTATTTAGGTTAGTTATAAGAACAGAACTGTGACCCAATTTTTGGTCACAACCCACCCATTGAGAACCACAGATTTAGAGCAGAAGGAGAAAAACAACTCACCGATTCTTGATTCATGGGATAAAATCTGCCCCATTATCCATTAGTTTTAAAAAAATAGCATCATTTTTTAAATGAATCAGTCTTGTTCTGAACAAAAATGTATCATTTCATGTCTCGAACTAAAATCACCTGTACTGACCTTAACTGAATACTTCAGCTTCATATATATATATATATATATATATCTGTATATTTGCCTGTTTATGTATATTCAAAAATCAATGAATCAACTGCTGCAGGTGAAAGCTCTAGTGGACTTGATGAACAGTGACAATGCAGATTCATCTACAACAACATTTAAACACACAGTATAAGTCACATTAAGAATTCAGATGACTGTATAGTTTATCTCTCTCTCTCTCTCTCTCTCTCTCTCTCTCTCTCTCTCTCTCTCTCTCTCTCTCTCTCTCTCTCTCTCATCTGATGTGAAACATAATTGTGGCTGGTGAGATCAAGGAGAGCCTCTAACATGTAGCCCTCAACATGTGCAGTGGAAGTACTGTAGTGCACTTCAGATGTGCCTCTGTGATTGCCAGTAAGTTGATTAGCTTAATAATGGGGCTTGAGGGACAGATGTGAAGAAGGACATAGCATCTCATGTGTTCTGCAGCCTAAAAGGGCTTAGTTACACTTTATTTACACCATAATTGATTACAGTTGATGAATTTTCATCCCAGACTCATATCAAAGCATGCCTCTACTACCTATACATGCATTTCACTGAAGTTTCTGAAATGATCTCTAGTAGCAGTAAAACAACATAAATGTTCATTCCTTTTTACACAAATCATGATGATGCGTCAGATTATTGATTAATAAAGACTTGTTTTGTGCAGTTTCATGATCTCAAAACACTTTTACCATAGTGCATGATTTGTAAATTAAAACATTTTGACATTGGCGTCACATAACCAGTCCAGCTCCATATGTATGGCTTTTCTGATGTTGTAAACTTGCTTGTTAGCGCACCTGGTACAGCATTAGATTTGTGATACAAAGCACTCGGGTACAAGTTCTGTGATACACAAATCACAATAAAAGAACTCAAGCAAGCTAAAATGGCATGGTTGCATCAGCAAATGTGTTTTTTTTTATCTCAGGTTTGCTTTTGTTGACACTTAATGGTTAGGTTTAAGGTCAGGTTCAATGTAGAATTTCAAATGCATCCGAGCATTAACCATTTAGCACCACTCAACGAACATTTAATTTCAGAGTACGTACAACATTGTAATAAAACATTGCCAGATTCACTTCTATCTGTTTCCTGATAAACCTGAACATGCTTTTAGCACCACTCATCTGACATTTCACTTTTAACGTGACACAAAACATGCAAAAAGCAACATAAAATCATTTTGCCACAGGCATGTTTTTCTCAATGAATGATGGTTTGTAGATTTTACAGTAATTACTAATATGTATTTGTTATTTTGGGCCTGATAATGTTGATTCAGTTGATTCAACTTGTAATTGTACTACAGAGAAATCCTTATATATAAGGAGAAGCTATTTTAACTCAGCGGCCATATGTTGTTGATTATCCTTGATATCATCTATTATCCAGTAGAAGCATTTTATGTTAGATTACTTATGTAATGCCAACACACACAGTAGGGAGTATAAATAGCTTACAGATGAACTTATGCAAAAATATGGCACATATAAGTCCTACTTTATCTCTTGGGAAGAAGGCATGTCCCTGCCAAAGGAAATGGAGCATAATTAGAGTAATTGGATCAATATCACTACATAATTGTAAGATAAAGGAATTAGCACTGTAGATTCTGGTGCAGGTGTTCCTGTGGGCAGAGCGAGACGGCTCTATTGCTATTGTTCATTTTTATAACGGTGCTCGTCTGTGATTTCAGTATATGAATTGCTCTCAGTTCTCATTCTTCAGGCCAAGTGAGTGTTAGTCGATAGATGTTTGCCTGAAATGAAAACTGGATCGTTCGCTGCTGTTCTGTGTGACTGTAGCGATTTAAAATGTTTGATAATATGATGCCGTTTTCATCTCTCATTCTTGTTGTTTTTATCGGGTGCAGTTTTTTGCAGATCCGTGCGCCAGCAGCCCCTGTCTCCATGGCAACTGTAGCCAGGACGGCGAGGGGGATGGGTTTGTGTGCGAGTGCAGCGAGGGTTACAGCGGGGTTCGGTGTGACCTGCCTACCTTGACCTTTGACCTGTCCGAGTCCACCTGGGACCTCGCCGAGAGCCTCGTCCCGGAACATGCCACGCCTGCCACACCCGCCACACCTGCGACCACCACTCAAGTGTTCCAGCCAACCACAGTCCCCACCACTACTCAAGCTCCGCCCACCCTGGAACCGTGGCGACCCAAACCGGGTCAGAAAGCGGTGGCGATACTGTGGGAGGATCAGCAGGTGAGCAGGTGTGCGTTTGTGTGAGTGTGATGTGTCATGACGGCTGGGTCTGGTCTGGAAGGCAGGATTGCTCCTGTGAGTGGCTTATTTTGTGTGGGTGTGTGTTGTAGATTACTGATGAAGCCGAATGTGTGAGTACCGCCGGAGGTGAGTCTGCCGGAATGATGACCGTTGCCATGGAGGTCGCCGAGGAAACAGCTGTGAAGTAAGAAACTTTCTTGTGTCCTATTTTTCTTGGAAAGATATTTAAGAATAAGAGAGTTGTAGGCTTTCAGTGTGTTTTAGTTTTCTTTCTGTGGCATATATGGATATTTCTAGCCATGAACCACTGCGAAATAAAATATAAAAAATGTTTAAAACTAATATATAAAAGTGGTCAAAATACTGATGGAAATACAATTCATCACTTATATGTTTTATATGTTTAATTGAAATATAATTAAATTAACCACAGCCACACTTTTGGAGTTCATTGGCAATTTTACCATATAATTTCCAAGTACTTTTCAGATCATTTTTGGCCAACAAAACAGATAAATATGAATTTATATCATATAAATTATTTTTAAAATGCTTTAATATAGTAAATTATTGAATAGAATACATTTTATATTATTTATATATTATAATAAATATTTAATGTAATAAACTTACACCTTTTTAACTAAATATTACTATATTACTATACATAGATTATACATTTTAGATTTAATTATACATCTAAACCACAGCCAAACTTTTGGATTACATTAAAATGATATGGTAAAATTGTCAAAGTGCCTTTCATATAATTTTTGGCCAAGATAACAGATAAATCTAGATTTTAGATAATATGAATTATTAAAA
>JAFVLL020004964.1:123834-179117 GCA_021397915.2 Tor tambroides | reverse complement strand
ACTGACCAGCGTTACCTTTTCCATGGTACAGATGAGTCTCTCATAGCAGCAATTTGTGAGCAAAACTTTGACTGGAGGATCTGTGGAAGTCACGGCACACTTTATGGGAAAGGTATTTACATATTTATATAACAGTATTTACATATATGTATAACAGTTCTTATCATGTAGCCAACAATCAAAGAGTTATTATTGAATGCTTTCCCAAACATTGCATATTTTTGAATGTGTGGGTTTTTTTTTTTTAATGTTTACAGGCAGCTATTTTGCCAGAGATGCTTCATACTCTGACAAATATGCAAAATCCAAGAACGGCAAGACCAAGAAGATGTTCGTGGCACTGGTGCTGGTGGGAAACTTCACAAGGGGTAACAATACTTTAGTTCGTCCTCCACAGAAACCCAACAGCCAAGGCTTTTATGACAGCTGTGTTGACAATGAGACTAACCCAGCCATTTTTGTTGTGTTTGAGAAATTCCAGATCTATCCTGAGTACATCATTGAATACTCTTAATTTGTATAGTAAAGGTCTCCTTACTTATTTCTTGAAAGTCCTATTACACAGACGATTCTTGTTAACATCACTGAACATAACTAAAATCTACAACTCTTGGGCATCTTCTTTCAAGTAAAAGTTTGTAGGGATTACGTAATGGGTAACTGTGTTTTATCATAATTCATTTTACTAATAAATCTTCTGTGACACTCCACTGTGCAGTAAAAGTGACAAAAAAAATGGTAAAAACAAAATAGCAGGATTTTATGTAGAGGTCTTTATGTATTAACTGCAGTGATTGTATTTCCTTGTTGGCTATGGCACTGAAAAAAAAGGGTTTTATGAAATTCCTAATCTATTGTATAGCCACAATTTCACCACTAACTATCAATCAATAAATAATCTATTTTATTGCACTAGATGAAAACACAGTATGAAAAGTACATGATTTAGTTACAATTGTATGAATACTGAGCATTACTCATGCCCATTTTATTTAGATTTTTATGTAATTCATGTTCAATGTATTTTAATGTTGAACAAGGTGAATGATAAAGTACTGATACTGTTACAAACTATTATTTTCATTATTGTAAAAATTTCTTTTATCAGAAACAGGTGAGATTGGATCAAGTCAGTGCGTTAAACTTCAGCTTGATTTTTAAAAAAATATATTTTATTTTAGTGCTGTCAAATGATTAATCGCGTTTAATCGGATCCAAAATAAAAGCTTTTGTTTACATAATACATGAGTTTGTACTGTGTATATTTATCATGTATATATAAATACAAACACATGCATGTATCTAAGAAAAATGTTATGTTTGTATATTAAATATATTTATATATAAATGTATATACGTGTAAATATTTTCAAAATATATACTGAATGTGTGTGTATTTATATATACATAATAAATAGACACAGTACACATTATGTAAACAAAAACGTTTATTTTGGATGCGATTAATCGTTTGACAGCACTATTTTATTTTTTACAATATTATTATTATTAATAATAATAATAATCGAATCAGTCGATTAAAAAAAATCATCAACAACAACAAAAAAAAGCTACTTCTCTCATGAACATGCTAAGAAAAACTAGGGTGGATGTCTACAACTTAAATCTTGGTCAGTCTGTTTTTCACACAAGTTATCGTCTACGTTCAGAGAACTTGAAATATAGTCCTATGGACCGCTTCTATGGTGCATAAAGACATCCACCTTTTGTTTTTGGGCTACGTACATAATAACAAAAGTTCATTTCTGAGTGAACTATCCCTTTAAATACATAGTCTCTCAGCTGGTATTTGACTTTGAACCTTTGCTTACTGTTTCCACCCGTCACATTCCTGGACCTTTGGGAAAAGGCTGATATGCAAAGAACAACACAGCTATAAACAATACAGTTTGACAAACAACCAGGAACGATTTTCAGCATCTAATACCCAAAACAAAATCACAGATTAAGAGACGGGCAAAAGGAAGCAGGACATTTACCAGGAAATCATAGATATTGTAAATTCTCTAGTCACTGTGACCTCTAGTGGTTAAACTGAGAAGTGAAGTCTTGGAAAACGGCTCTTGTGACAAGGGCAAGAAGCCTTTTCTGGCCAAGAACTGTCCCTTTTTCCAGTAAACTGGTTTTATTTACCAAGACAAGCTCTCAAAGAGTTGTTCTTCTGTTAATCAAACCTCTAAAAGCTCTGTGGTTTAAAGCTCCCGAAATCATAACAATTATACATTCTTTTGATGTGTGAATCTAAGATGCTTGTTATCAATTATGTGATACTCTCCAAAATGGCGCTATAGGGTGACGTGGAGGAGACGAATTGTTAAATAAAGTCATTATTTTTCTTTGCACACACAACGATCTCCTTGCTACGTTTCTGAGCCTTGATCGTGTTAGGATCCTTGCTGTCTATGGGAGAGTCAGAGAGCTCTCGGAATTCATCAAAAAAATCTTAATTTGTGTTCTGGAGATGAACGAAGGTCTTACGGGTTTGGAACAACATGAGTGTGAGTAATTAATGACAGAGTTTTCATTTTTGGGTGAACTATCTCTTTAAAAGTCACATCATTCTAGGACTTCATTGCAGCTTAATGCAATATAAAGTATGTAAAATAACAGCATAATCATCAGAAGTTCAAATATCTAGCTGGCAATAAGGCAAGACATGTCCAATCCCAGTTCCTTCTATCAAATCATTTATATCTAAATCAAAAGGCTGATAGTGTTCACTAGAATAATATCCACAGTATGTACTGTGTGATGCATTGCTCTGTGTACATCTGTGCCTTAGTTGTAAATTAATAGTGTTGAATTGCGTTTCATTTAAATAAGTAGCACAGATACATATGGTTTAGTTGTCAGGTGATTCCAGAATAAGAGTTTAGATTTTCTAAATAATTTGATTAGAATTTATTAGAATCCGACTGTCCAGCTGACTACTAAAACTCCCATCAGGACTCATCCTCAGAATTCTCCCTCTTGGTGATTTTGACCAAAATACCATTCTTGGGTCCGAGGGTGGTGTGCGACTTCAACTCCAGAGGAACCTGTGTGACATAAACAGAAAATATAGACCGTATCTCAGGAAACCTCCAGATTTGTGGAAGACAGAATCTTCATGCATACTACAGCTGCAGTTTTTCAGAGTAACAATAACAAACCTCAGTGTCCTCGCAGGCCATCACGTTAAACCGTCTAAATATGTGAAGCAGAGCCATTTTAATCTCCAGCTGGGCCAATCTCATGCCCACACAGCTGCGTGGCCCCGCGCCAAACGGCAGATACACAAACGGGTGCCGGCTGGCCTTGGCTTCTGGAGTGAACCTGAGACAAATACAGAGTTCATTGTGAGCATATCACATGGGAGGCATGCAAACAAAATGGACAAAGATCTGTGTGCAGCTTGTTAAAAAAATCTACAGAACATCCACAGAGTAGATTTGAAATACTAGAAGTTGAAACCTATGGTGGCCGAGAGAGCTCAATGCACTGCAAATAAAAAAAACAAGCAAATACAAAAAAACCCAACATCTTCATCTGTTTGACAGCACATGTGCTGCAAATACAACACATCCAAATACAGAAACACTTTGCAAATAATCAACACAACACGTGCTGCAAAAACAAAAATGCGCTGCAAATACAGCAGTGTTTAAGGGAACTCCAACAACTTAAGTGATGAACCTGGCTGGGACATGCTTATCAATGTCTACTCTGAAAGGTGAGATATCCTAATTATATATTTCCTTAGCTTTTTTTTTTTTTTTGGATATTATTAGCCTAAATAAGCTGATGAAATACACAATTACTCCAACTGAAATGTTATGTAAGCTGGCTACTTTTACAACTTCCTTTACAAAAATTAACCATGGTTTTACTATTAAATTAATAAATAGGCTAAACAGTTTATATATATTTTTATTATTATATAAAAATGAATACAAATAAAAATAGTATAGTTAATAGCATTAATGCATATAGTTAAACCGTAGTAAACACTACCATAAACACTAACCATACTTTAACCATGGTATGTATAACTGGGTTTATACAAATGGTAATCAATACACAAAAAATACAAAAAAAAACATGGTTACTACATTTTAACTATAACAAAACCATGGTTAATTTTCATAAGTATTGTAGGGGACCCCCTTGTGGTCTGTGCTACCTGCAGTGTGTTTTTGTGTTTGGTTGTGTTGCGAGTATTTGCAGCACACGTGCTGTCAAACTGATGAAGATGTTTTCTTAATTTGCTGGTGCTTTTTCTATTTGCATGTGTTTTGTTAAGTTGCAGCGCGTAGAGCTCTCTCGGCCACCGTAGAAAACAGCTGTGCTGCCTTATATTTTGATTGATGCATACTGATTTTATTCAGGACTCTTTGATAAACAGAAAGTTTAGACAAACAGCATTTATTTGAAATAGAAATCTTCCGTAACTTTAGAAATGTCTTCACCGTTACTTTTACTCAATGCAGTGCATCCATGCTGGCTAAATGTATTAATTTCTTCCCATAAAATGACTTAGACAGTTCACCTCTCTGGGATGAATTTCTCAGGTTCGGTCCAGTGCTCTGGATCATAGTGAAGGTAACCTGCAGGTATTTCCAGAGATGATCCTTTAGGCAGAAGCTGGCCGTTCACCACAGTGTCTTGATCAACATCTCGTGCTACCCTGTGACAAAATACACAAAACCCACATGATATTCAAGATTCACTCTGCAAAAAAGTGCAATGCTAGCCTAAAACCATTTTGCTTTATTTCTAATAGATGTGTTTCCAAGTAATTAAAACGTGTAAGAACCGTAATATGTTATTAATATTCTAGCATGCTTGTGGTTCTGTGCATGTGATTGAACCGGTTATGAAGTAATACCTGAACGCAGGTGGGTAGAGTCGGAGAGACTCACATATAACCATGTCTAAATACTTCAGCTCTTGGACATTAGAGTAATCTGCAGTCTCCTAAAACAGAGAATCAAACATATTAAAATGACAACACCAATCAAGTACTAAAATATTTTTATAGTTACCATATATGGCCAGTAGGTGGCAGCACAGCAGCATGCATTTTTTAGGTTTACAGCACAATCCATTCTTCTCAACATAAAATGGCTTTTAAAACACTGAAAAAAATCTAAACAAAGCCATTTTGTACTATATTTGTTTTATAGTTTTCTTTGCGATCAATATTTGTAATGTCTTTTGAAAATGAGCAGATCGCAAATCAAATGAACTGTATATATATATATATATATATATATATATATATATATATAGATGCCTGAGAGCTGCCTAGAGTATTCTAAAATAATGTGTGTATATATACATACATATATATACCAAAAAAAAGCCTTTGTTTGAGCTGAAATGGAAGTAGATGCAGCCCAGCAGGCAGTGCTAAGCAGTCTATCACTGCATGGCTCTGTGAAAATAGGGGTCAGGCATTGAGCACGCATCCGTACAGTTCGGCCCACATCCTCTGGCTCTGAGGCCCCCAGACATGCAATGTGGGCATTATAAATGACTAGCTGCTCTCAAGTCACTCTGTTCCACCAGTAAAAGCATCCGTTGCACAGAAGAGAGGATGCAGCGGGGCGAGAAAAGGGGCAGATTCTGGCACGCTGGATACATCCTTTACAGGCGCCCACCCCCCTATTGTCTGGCTGCACTGTCAGCTCTCGTCGGGCGTCACTGTGGTTCCAGTGTAGAGTGACATGGCAGTGATGAAAAACTGTGAGGTGCAGCACTTTGTCTCGCTGCAGCAGACGAGCTGGTTTGAATAGTGATGCTCTTTGACAACAGACTCACCATGAACTGAGGTTTTCTTATATTTAACACTGTAAAGACTTGTAAGGGTTGTTTCCCCCAGAAGGTGTTTTTGTGTTCAAATGCACTGCTTTTAATTGTTTTTCTATTTAGACATGCTCTAGACAAGTCTTTGACTGTTCCGTCACATCTCACGCATTCAAGAACTTCATCTTTTAAAAAGTCATCACAAGACCCTGTGCTGTTTTCCAGTTGGCTGTGCTCACCCTCACGTTTTTTTAAACCAATGAATGTCTTAAAGGGATAGTTCACACAAAAAAATGAAAATTCTGTCATTAATTACTCACCCTCATGTCTTTCCAAACCCGTAAGACCTTCGTTTATCTTGCATTGTGGTACTGCCGTTAACGCATCAAAGAGAAGAAATTGTTGAATTAAGTCATTATATTTGTTTTCATTGCACACAAAATTATTCTCGTATCTTCATGTCACGGACTATTTTAACAATGTCCTTACTACATTTCTGGGCCTTGAACGTGTCAGTTGTATTGCTGTCTATGCAGGGTCAGAAAGCTTTTGGATTTCATCAGTATCATCAACAATATCTTGTTTTGTATTGAAGATGAAGGTCTTACGGGTTTGGAACGACATGAGGGTGAGTAATCAATGACAGAATTTTCATTATTGAGTGAACTATTCCTTTAAGGTGCGGCCGTATTTACAGACAGTTGCGGCAAAATTTTGTGAGAAAAATCCAATAATTTCACATTCGCACAATCAGAAGATTCATGCAAGGCTGAAAATGTTAACTGAAACTGAAGCTTGGGTTTGAGCTGGTCACAAGAAAAAAGTGTGTCCACGTTTAAAGTTGCTGCAAAATTTCACAAGCGAAATCCAATCATTTCATATCTGCACGATCAGGAATTTTGCTGGGAAAGCTGGGAAAGCTCCAGGTGCAGATTTTGCTTGTGTCTGAGTTGGTCACGCAACAAAAGTGTTATATTATTGTTATATTATTTTGCTTTTATAATCTCCAGATATAGCTAAGGTCAACTCCTTAAATGTAGATTAATGGGATTGTTTTGCTCAATAACATAATAGCATATCTCTCGGTAAGAAGTTGCATGATTTGAGGTATCAATTATGTCTGTAGCACAAACTAGAAGTTACAGTATGATGATTGTAAACATCAATATGTTTGCCTTCACAAGGACTACTAACAATTGACTTAACTATGGTGACCATGGAGAATTTTTGTAAGAATACCAGCACTGCATATCTAACATATTTTACTCCATCTCCGCCCAAAACTACAATGCGATCAATATTTACCTTTCTATGCCATTTGTTTCAGTATAAAAATGCCTTTTGATTCTTTTGGCACGGCTCTGTGTTATTTCAATCATTTCTTTGAGAGAATGTGAACTATTCACCGTATCGCTGCAGAAAGGACAGACCCTCGGTTTATTCTGACTCGCAGCCTCAAGTATGACTAAATTTAACTCCACTGAATGCACACTGATGCCTCTAAAATCACAAAGCAAGGTCAGACGGCCCTGTAGACAGGCTAGCCAATTTTTCATGTCTCGGTTGAGTCTCTTTTTTCATTCTTTTTTATGCTTTCATCAAACAAACAAAAGCCCTATGATAGATTGTGCACGATGTTGCTATAATGCATGTGTGATACCTTCCTGCATGAGCCTGAATGCTGCTTATTAACAACTGATCAGAGACTGCAGGCAATTTTGGGTCTGAAGTGGTCAAAGAAGAGCTCAGATGAACCCAGTACAAATGAAAGAATATGTCAGGCTGGGTAAAATGGTCTGCTTTCATCTTGCGAGCATATGGGAGAATATTTCTGGTTTAATAAGCGTCCTAAACCCTGTTTGTGAACCAAAACTTGGCTAAGCTACTGTAACAAGATCACCCATCATAAAGCTCATGGTGAAGAAACAAGGCATTCTGGGACTAAAATATGGCAAAAGCAACTTCAATCCTTGTCTAAATATGTTTACAGTCCCCTCGCCCTCAAACACGTTGATTATTGGCCCTCTTTAGAGTTCAAGACGTGCTTCAGATGTTACCGTGTTTCTAAATTCACAACAGACGCGCTCTGAATTTAATTGCATATTTGCTTGTTCTCATATGGCGACAACAAACACGTTCCGCTATGCAAGTAACCTAATGCATTCTCATTAAGTATATAAAAAAAGCACTTAAAAAGTAACAGAACATATCATTAAAATCCAAAGGGCCGTACCGTTGGAATTAATAAAACAAGAAATGCGGTCTCCACGGAAATGCTTTGACCTAAAAATACTCAAACGTTTCCTTCAAATTCATTTCAAGAGAGACAAAAAAAGCCTTGCCGTGTTCAAAGGAGCACCCTGCTAAAACAACTCATTTCCCTGCATATTTCTGTGCCCCTTGGTATTAATATCAGCCTCTTTTCAGCAAATGAGATTCATTTCTCTTGCGTGAGTGTGTGTGAAGTGTTCGCAGGCCTCGGAGCACAAGCAGCCTGCCTCTTCACGTCTGCCTGTCTCTCTTATTTATGCTTCTGCCTTCATTCACGTCATAGAGGAGACAGGCGATCAATCAGTTCTTGAATTTTAGACATTTAACCTCCTGTTTACGGATAGCTGTCCATGATATGCGTGCATTCATATGTTATGGGAATTTTTTGTATAACTGGATGAGAATATATAGTGGACATTACATCAGTGGTCATTAAATGGTTTTGCTTCAGAATGCAGATTTCTCATTGGATGTCCAACACAGTACAGTTACAAAATTTAAAAAAAAAAAAATTGTTGAAAGTTCTTAAAAACCATCATATCATATAAACATGAAAAATTACAATATTTACTGTCAAAATACTGTGCAGCACAGCTGTTTTTATCATTGATAATAAAAATAAATGTTTCTCGTGCATCAAACCATCATATTAGAATGATTTCTGAAGGATCATGTGACACTGAAGACTGTTGAAAATTTAACATTGCCATCACATGAATAAAATACATTTTAAAATATTTTAAAATGAAAAACAGTTTTTTAAATTGTAATAATATTTCTATATTTATATTGCATAAACACAATGAGTCTCTGATAATGTGGAACAGGTGCAGATAGGCTGGAAAGCCTACCATGTTTCTAAAACCACAGATATGCATCATATCAGTGAACCTCAATGGCACATTCAAAACCAAAAAAGAACAGCAGCATTATAAAACATACTGAATCATAATCTTCATTCAGAGTCTGAGCATGGCTTTTCATTTTCTGGCTTCCTCAAAGAGATTCATTAATTTCATAGCAATATATACAACAAAAATAGTGCTTCTCCATTCAACAAAATTAACAAGTTTTTGGCAGTTTAGAATTGTAAATGGTAAAACTCGTGACTCAACACCTCTGGTTTCTTTGAAGCCTGGAAATCAGCCCCCTGCAGTGATTATTTCCTTGGCCAAATGGTTAATTAGCGAAGCTAATTGCAGGGAGTGTCACAGACATTGATTGTGTTCTTATCAACTGGAGACAGCCTATGTCAGAAGACTGTGGGCCGGCTGTATGAATGATACAGTTCTGGCCAATGCCTGAACTGCAGAATGAAGGACAAACAATGGGCAAACTAATTAAAAATGCCTAATTAAAATCACCTGAGCAGAAAATCAATACTTTGTCATGGTCTGAATAGTTGACAGAAGAGAATTTGTCCCAGCTCCAATCACAAGGTCTCTGCAGGCATGGAAAAGTCTGAAAATTCCACATTTTCAGCTGACATATTGATTTATTTCTGAGTGAAACTGAAGATTCACAATAGACTTTATATTTTGGGAACTGAATGGATCATGAGAAGTGTGTGCTTCGTATCAGCATGGAGCCAGACCTGAAAGCGAGTTGTATGTGGAGGACTGCTCTCCTTCTGATTTTGAGGAGCCTGTTTAACCAGAGTGTGGAGACTGAAAGTCAGGTTCATCCTTGAGAACATCTCAACGTATCTCAAAAGTAAAGCTTTCTTTGCTATTATACAACAGATAGTTTTGTCCACAGAATTTAAATCGTGAGGTTTAGAACAAATAGCACTATATATGCAGTTTATGCCAAAAAAAGTTGTCAGCATTAATTAAATATAATTTCAAAGTTTAATACAGCTTTTTTTCTGTCCAGAATGCCACTATACATTTTTAACATCATTTACAGAAGACCACAATTGCCACTGTCTTTCAAACCACTAGGTTTTGCTCAGTTGTGAGCAAGTTTATCATTTAAAATATAATAAAATCTAGTATGATCACTTTCTTGTATATATCTTAATACATACAGGTCAGAATGTATTATTTCATTTTTACATAAATATATCTGTTATGCCGAATGATAATGGAACATTATTTCTCAAATATTTGGACTTTTTTTTTTTTTTTTTTTTAGAGCTGGGTAGATTACTTGAAAATTGCAATCTGTTCCTGATTACTTATATGACAAAAAACCATTACATTACACATTTTAGGTAATACAATCAGACTACTTTTTGATTACTTTTAGATTACTTTTGACCCAACACATTTATCATTTTGATTTAAATGTAGGATAATATTGTACTGTATTGATATAAGAATTTCAAAAAAAATGAAATGTATTACATTTTTTGTAATAAATGTAATGTTACATTTTTTGGAGAGTTTGATAAAACTAATAATTAAATCAAAAATGTAAAAATAAATATAAAAAATAATTTTATAATAATCAAAATAAAACACTTACCAATTAATTTGTTTACCTGCGTGTTTAACGCACACACATTTATTTATATATATATATATATATATATACACACACGCATATATACACATATTTACATGTACATACACACATAATGCTGCCACATAAATTACAGCTCCATGGTTTTTGATGCAATTTGGAGAAGAAAATTTACCTCAGAGCTTCTGCAACACAATGGTGGGGATACAAACAATAATACAGCCATGGCAAATGGACCTAAATCTACACAAACCAAAACCCAAATGAAACACATTTTTGCAATAACACTGGCACTGTGGTCTGTGACTCTTGCATCCGATTGGTTCACATTAAAGAATGAGGTTTCTGTGTACACTTCCTTTAATAATGCAACAGTTCAAATGGTTGGAACTGTTCCAACCCAATGTTTAGAGATGTGTCGGGAGAATCCAGACTGAAAATATCCAATCTATAGAAGGGAATACTGGGTAGTGGTGCATCGCCGTTTCATCCACAGGGATTGGGCTCCACCAAGCCTGCACCCCGGCCCCCGGCCCCATTACGCTCCCCTTCACTGCTGCCCATTCAGCTAGGCCGTGAACCCGCCGTGCGTCTCATCCATGTGCCTGATGCTCATTATGTTCTTCACATGGCCCTCCTGTGTGTGTCTGTGATAGAGCTATTACAGCCCAGCGTGGCCTTCGGGATTTAACTCCCCCCCCCCTACCCCACCACAGACCTGGACACCTTTTATTCAATTTGACTCAATGTGCAGGAAAATACAGCCGTAATGGACAATCAAATGACAGGTCATGAGGCTCCCTGCCGCAAAAGCAATTATGAGGGGTTTTTGCCATCATGATTCAGCCAGTGAGTGCAGCTAAAATGCTCATTATGCTGGATGCAAATCCACACGCTTTTGGTCACCTTTGCCTCTGCCAGACAGGAATGCCTACCGTCACTTATTATGCAAGCATTGCAGTCTATTAAATTATTCCACGTTTCTCAGAGAGTACAGATTGTACCTCCATGGTTATTGAGGGTGATGTTGAGGACAGGTCATGATGGTTGACTAGTCGTGAAACAACCAAGTATTTATTTTTATATCTACAAATATATATATATATATATATATATATATATATAAAGAACATGTCTTATGTAAACTTGCCCTAAGAAATGTGTCCAACTGGACTCAGGTAAACTCAAACCAGCTTAATTCTACAAAACTTCCTTAAAATTGATTATTTAAATCATGAATTAGTAAAAATATGTATTTTAGTATATCCCTACATGCTATACAGATATGTATAATACATGCAAGCTGTGTTTGAATGAAGCCTAACGATGGCAGGTAAATAATAAAGCACATTTTCATTGCCACAGTGTCTGCGTCATTTGCATATCCCCCCGGAGTCCCAGCGAAGGTTCTCAAACAATGGCAAGCATCCGATAGCTGTTGACATTCGCCACACGCGTCAGGTTGAGGTGCAGCTGACTGCTGGAGGATTTGTTATGGTTGCTTAAATCAGGCACATTACAAGTCTCCTTCCTTCCAGTCCCAAGGGGCCTTACATATTCTCCGGCCCTTCTACAGTGGCAGCAGTGGTTTGATGACTCCATCTGCTCCGTTCCATTACACATGCGGCGGAGATCGAAACGGCCGGCACAAAGACCAAATAACAAACAAGGGAGTCATATCGCTCCTTCCACAGTATCAACATCATAACGACACAATGGAGGCATCTGTTCGGAGGAAACGTAGGGAAAGTGCCTCTTTATTCTGCACAATACAATGCTGAAAACCCTGTTAGGAAACATTGCATGGGGCCTGATGAAGTGGACCGTGACTGTTTGTGCATGAATGCACATGCCTTATGTGTGTTTGTGTGTCTGCTTGAGAAGTCATTTGGGACATGAAGAGCACTTGAAAAAGTACAGATGACCTGCTGCCTGTAGGTGGGACTGAAATATCTCTGTATGAGGACTCAGTTTGACGTAGCCCAATCCTTCTCCGCTTATACCGCCCAGGGCAGAGAAGGGAGCGGAAAGAGAAGAGCGAGAGAGGGGGAACGTAAAACAAAGAGAAATCTTGATGCTCTCTCACTTTGCCCTTCCTTCTCTGCGTCCAGAGGGGGTGTTTCTGTCTTTCTCTCTGCTGTCTTTAACCTGAAGCACAATAGAAGCGTCGGGCATCACCTTAAGCAGTGGATAGAGCGGCTCCATGCGTATACACACTTGTGCAAATTAATGTCTGATCTCAACATTTTCTTGGTCCAGCAGCAGTTTATAGAAACTTTTAAGCTGATGTCTGTAACATTTGAATGCTATTCCAGTTTAATGTGCAGATATTACTGTTAAAACTATCAAAAGAGTACAGTTCTTCATAAGAGTCTATGTTGTGGTGTCTAAATTTACCTGTGGCACATAGAGTTTAGCTTGTAGCATTTTAGCAGGCTGCATTTATTTGAATAAAAATACAGTAAAAACAGTAATATTGTGAAATATTTTTAGAATCTGAATAACTGTTTTCTATGTTAATATATTTTTAAAATGTAATTTATTTCTGTGATGCAAAGCTGGATTTTCAGCATCATTACTCCAGTCTTCAGTGTCACATGATCCTTCAGAAATCATTCTAATATGCTGATTTGGTGCTCAAGAAACATTACTTATCAATGTTGAAAAATATTGTGCTGATTATTATTTTTGTGAAAAAGAACAGCATTTATTTGAAATCTTTTGTAACAAACGTCTTCGTTTTTGTCACACTTTTTTTTTTTTTTTTTTTTTTACAATTTAATGCATACCTCCTGATTAAAAGTATTAATTTATTTCCCAAAAAAAAAAAAAAAAAAAAATTCTGACCTTATATTTACTTTTTTTTTTTTTTTTTTTTACACAAAACTGGCCATTTATCAGTTATCAGCCATAACATCATTTTGTAGTACAAGTATGTGTAGTGGATAATAATGCCACATATATGTTCCCACAATTTTTACCGGAAAACAGCTAATTATTTGAAATGGTAAAAAAAAATCAAGTGTTCAATTTGACTTTTGAGATGACACTATCAAATTCATACACTAGATGGCACAGTACATAAGTGTCCGCATCTTGCTCAACTAACACTGTGGAAATCTAATAAACACAAAAATACACCGCACATAGAAGGACTGGTTATAATAGTGCCTTTTTAATTTGTCTACATACTTTTTATTGACCCTTTTAATACATTTTCTCAAGCTCTGTCATCTTAGATACCATTTTTAACTGAGCTTTGCATACTGGGATCACATCCACAGACCATACATGTCATGTGGTCTCTTCATTTTTTGCCAAAATGTGATATCAGAACAAGTGCACTTACAGTACGAGTCCTTAAGATGTAGTCTCGGTAGCCAGCTCACTAGGTTTTGTAACACTAAACACCATGAGCCTATTTTAGCCTCTCTCTCCATCTATTGTTCTCTTCATGGATCTGCTCACATGACGCATTGAAATCAAAGATAAAAGACGACACAAACAGAGTAAACCACGCTAGGAACACATGCACGCTATTTACGCTCATTCAAGTAAGCAGTGTATACATAATTTCCTAAGTTCCAAATCCGAGAGGCGAGGCTGCTGCATTAGCAATGAGAGAGCCAAAAGCCACATCAATGGGAACCGACAGAAACAGCGCTGTGGTTCCGGAAGGATCAAAGGCTGCGTTATTGAATTTAGCGGGGGAGAATCAAGCTCTTTATTCAGGTTGGAGCTCTATCAGGGAGGGGAGAGGAGCCCATCACTGCTCTGAATGAGGGAAAGAGCCGCCTGGAGGCCGAGCCTCAGAGGAACGTCACCAATGAATTATTCACAGATAGGAAAGGCTAGCTACCGGCTGCTCTCCATCCCTCCATTTCCTCCTTTTTGCCATCTTTCTTTGCTATTTTCACCGTGTCTCTGTGCAGCATTCTTTATGTGATATCCTCTTCATTATTTCCATCTTTGCTGAATTGTGTATTGTGACTGTGAACCACCAACACATGCTCTCTGGATTTTCATTCTCTCTCTTCCTTCTAAAAACACACTCTGCTGTCCAGATCGTTAAAAGTATAGTTCACGCAAAAATGAATTCTGTTATTTCACTCACCCTCATCACGCCCCATATAACTGACTTTCAGACTTCAAAAAGGACACAAAAGCACCATAAAAGTGCTTTTAAATGTCTATATGACTCTTGAACTATATTCCAAATCTTATCCAGTCATATGGTAGCTTGAGATTGACAGATTGAGATCTAAATTGTATAAACTGGCTATCGTATGACTTCAGAAGACTTGGAATGCAGCGCATTGGTCGAATAGACCATTTTTTTGGTGCTTTTGTGTCCTTTTTCAGTACAGATTTTTCCATGGATAAAAATAAAGTCATACAGGTTTGGAATGACAATTTAAATTTTTGTGTGTCTTCTATGTACATTTGTCTGCATCTTTTATTTACATTTGTCTGCATCTTTTATTTACATGAATCAATAACTTTTACATCAGCAGTTATATATTGTTTTAATTGTATTATGAGATTTTATTATATTTATGACAACTGGGAGATGCCATGAAAAGTAATATTTCAGTGTAAATATATTGCGTGAGTAATTTTTATTTTTATTTTTTGGAAAGAAATTATTTTAAATATTCAGCTAGGATGCATTAAATTGAAAAAGTGACAGTAAAGACATTCATAATGTTACAAAAGATTTTATTTCAAATGCTTCTGAACTTTCTATTCATTGTAAAATTGTGAAAAAAAATAAATGGTGTTCACTAAAAAATTAAACAGCACAACTGTTTTCAATATAATATATGGTAAAGATAAATGTTTCTTAATCTGCAAATCAGCATTTTAGAATGATTTCTTAAGGAACGTGTGACACTAAAGACAAGTAATACTGCAAAAAGAATTTTTTTGTAAAAATATATTACAATAGAAACATTATTTTAAATGTATTTTTAAATAAACATTTTTTTATATCTGTTAATATTTAAAATTTAAAATAGTTCATATTACGGTTTTTACTCAATTTTGATCAAATAAATTTAGCCTTGGTGAGAATTCTTTGAAAAAGACTGAAAAAATGTTACTTTAAAAAAAAAAACAACTAACTTTTGAACAGTAGTGTAATTTACCATTTTCCTTTTTTATTGGGGTAAAATATGACCCAAACATGTTTTCATCCAGTTTTATCTTTGGTCCTGAAAAAGTAGAGAGAGAGAGAGAAAAAAAAAACATGTATTTGTCGCCTTCCTTCCATCCTTCGTCTCTACCTCTCTACCTCTCTCTACCTCTCTCTCTCTCTCTGTGGGAGAGGTCTTAGCTGGAAACATGTAATTTTGCTCAGTTTCTGGCCTCTTTGACCCCGTCTCCCACCTCTGGATGACTCATTAGGTAGTGCTCCGCTTCAGCTCCCTGTTATTTATGCAGATAAAAAAGGCAAATTAATGACGGGCACCCGGGGAGGCACCACACAGCCCGGGAAGGGAAAATGAAAGGCTAGAACGGCAGACACAATGTGTGCAGCCGGTGACATGTTCGCCAAGTCAGTCGAGCGAAGCATTTACATGTTTGCCACTTAAACTGTCCCAGTGGTAAAAATCAAACTGGCAAATCGATGACAGTAATTCCAGAATTCACCCTTGACATATAGCTTGTTAAAGTCACGAGTGCGTAAGCGAGAACTGGTAATTCATCACAGTCACCTAAAATGTTGTGAACAACATTTTAATAATCTGAAGAATCTTTTTTTCCACTTGAAAGAACCTTTTGTGCAATGGAACGTTCTATGGATGTTAAAGGTTCTTGATGCCGATTCTTTTTAAGATCGTATAAAGGAGAGAAAATTGTTCATTTCTGCAGGAGAAAATGTCACACAGATTGTGATTTAAGGACCATCTTTCGCTGAACTATCCCTGTTTTGCATCTTAAATGAGCTTTAAATTACTTTTAGATTTGTTAAATATGATTTCCCACCAGAAACGGTTTGCGGCTCTCAGGTAAACACCTTCGGCGTTGCGATGAAGTGGTTACACTCTAGTACATTTTAGCACAAAACATTTCGAGCACCTTCATGCAGGGCATGTGAGGAGAGTGACATTTGAGAAGCTTTTTAAAGCGAAACTGAGAGCGGTGAGGGGCGTTTAGAGAATAAAACCACTCTGAAGGAGGAGCCGAAGACACTTTCTCTGTAGGCTGAACACGAGAGCGCTGATAGACATTATAGCAGTGGGCTAGATGAGACTGACCTTCAGCATACACCGGGCCAGATGTCTTTGTGGATGGATCCCCAGCTGCTCGATATAAAGAGAGTATTAAGTTATTGCCGGCTATACAGTCGACTTAAGATGCGAGGCGTCATGAGACAAGACCAAGGCTGAGCTTGAGTTTTATTGTGCTGCTTGTAATGCTCACTGCTTTTATAACTTCTGTCATAAGCTCTTTTATTTGAAAACTTCATGGCAAGTGGGTTTATAAACAGCTCTCCGGTTTATTTTCCATCCCGGGAACCCTGTCAGCTAACCTCAAAATGCAAAGTACGACGAGTTAGCACGATGTGTTCTTTGCCAGATGCGTTGCATAAGAAAACCATCAAATAAATGATGCATTATCGTGAGAAATCCCTCAGACCGCATTTTTTAGACTAACAGGTCTGTGTTAAAATAAAGAAAAACACGCTCATATTTTTTCTATTTTCCTAAGATACATTTGACTTTAACATAATACGCTGGCACGCACGTCTCTACACAATCTACAGAACTTAAGATAAACGATCCCCCTAAAAGCTCCGCAGAACATTCATTCACTCTGAAAAAGACCCCGATTTCCAGAGAGGAGAAATTGGAAGTGGAAAGAGAGTGCTTAAATTGAAAGAGGAGCAGAGGGGGGAGAACGATGAAGAATGAGCGAATGAGATGAAAGAGTAGACAGAAGGACGCAGAGCTGAACTAATGCCGCATTTGATCCCTTTCTCCGGTGGGCGGCTGCCAGGCCCCGGCTGCAGGTATCAGGATTCAAGAAATGCAGGTTCATGAAGACGCTGTTTAAATGTACGCCATCAGAGAGAAAGCAAAGACATGAGAGCTCTGAAAATACATCATGAAAGAAAAACACTGTGGCTGATGGATATGGCAGATGCCAAAATGAAAACAGGTTTCTATGTTTTCTGTAGAATGCTGAAGTGCTGGTTGTTGGCGCACAATGCTATCAGCATTAAACTATTGCCAAAAACTGACAAACTATTTTCATCAACTAAAATTAAATGCAATTTTATTAAAGTAGTAGTCCCCTAAGGGTACACTATACAACAATGTACTTAAAACTAGTGCTGTCAAACGATTAAATCGCATCCAAAATAATTTTTTTTAACATAATATGTGTGTGTGCTGTGTATATTTATCTATATATATATATATATAAATACAAACACATGCATGTATATATTTAAGAAAAATGTTATGTTTATATATTAAATATATTTTTATATAATATAAAATATAAGAATATAAATATATAAATGTATATACATGTAAATATTTCCAAAATATATACTGTATGCGTGTGTGTATTTATATGTACCTAATAAATATACACAGTACACATACATTATGTAAACAAAAACTTTTATTTTGGATGCGATTAATCGCGATTAATCGTTTGACAGCACTACTAAAAACTGAATTTTTTTTTCCTTGAATTTTTTTTAAAGTTTCACGTACAGACGTTGTCAAACGATCCTCTTTCACATGGGATCCTCTTGTTGTTGTCTGTACGATCCTCTTTCACATGGGATCCTCTTTTCACATTTTATCATTCATCAGGCAAAAAAAAAAAGTCAAATGATTTGACGTATCGTTCATGTTTGTAACACAAATGTGGGACGAGTTATACACTGAAGTTCACAACTTAAGGTTAGTGGTTTGTCCCTAAAATCCCTAAGAATCCCCAAAACCCCAAGTATAAGGAATAATAAGTCTTAGCAAACACCTCTAAATTTTGAGTATATTCTCTCCACTCCTTTATTCTCCTGTCTAGCAGTTTATTTCTCGCACACACATTTAATACACTCTTTATTTTCACGGATTTCATTAAAACCGTATTATGTAGAATCTTGCAAAGTGTTTTGTTTGAGACGACAGAATCTCAGACTGTAGGGAAGAGTGATCCCTTGAGATAAGGGGGAACAAACAAGAAAAAGCAACATGAGAGAGCCAAAATCATCCCCCCAATAACGTACGCTGATTTAGAGGCTCTTCTTCCCACATCTGACCCTCCTCCTCATCACCATCCAGCCTCTCCAGTGCTTTGCGGCACAGATTACGAGGTTTCAGAGAATCAATCAAGAATTCCTCTCTGTCTCTCTCATGAGTATGCACATTATGCACAAACATAAGACATCAAATCAGCAGAACCACCATCATCACTGCAAAGCGCCGCTATATTTATAGAGAGTAAATTATCTAAGCAGATATACTGCAAACTGAGCGCTTATACAAGCCTTCTATAACCATCACAGTGCTGCAGCTTTTCTGAATTGTTTAAATGTAACCCATCTGGATGTCTTTCTATTTATTTAGTGGGCTTTTCTAAACCAAGTACCACTATACTTAGTGCTAGGGATCTCAACAAACCCCTAACCCTAAGTATTAACATAATTTTTAGCTTGTTGAGAAAAGTTGTAATGTTAGTTTCTCAGGAATTCCTTAGATTTACATCTTTGGTATAAATGGAAAATATATTGAGAATATGGTAACACTTTAGTATAGGGACCAATTCTCACTATTAACTACAGAAATTGCTTATTAGCATGCATATTACTAGCATTTAGGCTGTTTATTAGTACTTATAAAGCACTTATTCTGCATGACCATAATCTACATCCTTAATTCTACCTAATACCTAAACTTAACAACTATCTTACTATCTATTCATAAGCAGTAATTGGGAGTTTCAGTTAATAGTTATTTAATAGCGAGAACTGGACCTTAAAGTTCCCCATTATAGGTTATGAATATTTTGGTTTTGGGAATCTCCAACAACAGGTTGACATGCATGCAAGGTCAAAAAACACTTTAATTGACTTGTAATATGCATTTATTTTTACCTTATTTGCTCAACGGCTCCCAAACGATTCGCTCAAAGATTAATTTTTCCAAACCCCTCCTTTGCGTGACGCTAATTGGTCTGATCGGTCGATTTCATTTCCATTTCATTATGCCTGTAATGCCTGATAAAGCACAGCCCTGCTTTGTTTACAGCCGTTACCGGGGAAACAGCTATTTTTACCGTTCCAAAAGCGGCACCTAGTGGCAAAGAATGAATTTGCATTTTCATTCAGACCAAAGCGAAAATCAAGTTTTCCCAGGTCTGCGTGCGCAACAAGTGGGCAGGCAATATGCTAATGTTTCATGTTGACCTCAACATGAAACGGCTTGGGATTCATTTTAAAAACGTCTCGTTTAAATGATTCAGAGTGGACTCTTTCTTTTGAGAGACAATAACTTTATACACGGTGCACTTTCAGATTTAAAACTTTGCAGGATGTTTTCGTTCACTTAGAGCTGTTACACACTGCATGAAAGGTCATTTTCAAAAATCCATAATATGGGCACTTTAAAATAAAGTGTGACCGAAACTAGGCAAGTTTCACAATATTCTCTTTTTCTACCTATCATTAAAAGTTTTGTTAGATGTATACACCTGAAAACAACAACATTACCACTATGAAAATCAATACAATGAATTAACTGTCAAATTTGATCAGTTTGAACTTATTAAATTTTTTGTACAGTTTTATACCATTTTCCTCTGAACTTTTTCACGGACGCCCAGCACCTTCTTGTGGACCCCAGTTTGAAAACCACTGCTTTATGATATAACCTACCCATTATGCCCGCTTAGATGAAGCCCACCCATAAAACACTTGTTTCGTTTCCAGCCCTGTAAATTTAATCAACGGTCCTGACAGTAAATGGTTTCTGAGAAATGCGCTGGTTCATGCAGACCTTCAAAACTAATAAGAAACAACAATCCAACCCATTAAAGAGAGGGAACAAAGACAAAATATTTCAAAAAAGCATTTTCTGAATCATAACAACATTTATGGGCAACCACACCAAAACACATGACAAAGGACTTTTGAGAAAAAATTGAAGAGAATGTCAGTTATTCTACAAATTATTTGTGCACACGAAGCATTCTCAAAATAAGAATGAAATAAATGTTGTTTTCCAAATATTTAAATCCTGACTCACGTGTCTGCTGAAGAATTCATCCACTTCCTCTTGGAGTTTTTTCTGGCACTCTGGATGGAGCGCTAACAAGTAGCATGCGAAGGCTAGCGTGTTGCTGCTCGTCTCGTAGCCGGCCAACAGGAAGATGAAGGACTGACCGACAATCTCATCCTCCGTCATCATTCTCTTCTGCTGGGCGCGCTTGGTGGACTCGTTTCCAAGTCCGTTTTCCTGTCCGTTGTCCATCCCCTGTTCGGTGCAAGCCTGTTCATCAGCATCATTGACCACATCAAAGTGCTCCAAAGATAAATACTTGCTGCTGGCCCTGACATCCAGCATCAGCTGCAGGAAGTCTCGCCTCCGCTGTAGAAAAGCAGATCATGAACATGGGTGGTTGATACTGAGGAATGATTAATTAATTTGTTCGTTCATGGCCATACCTGTTCTGGGGGAAGATCATCTCTCTGTTTAATCATCTTCTGAATGCATTTGATAAAAAAGCTGTTCATCTCATCTCTTGATTTATTGGGAAGGAGACCAGCAAGAGGCTGAAGCAGAAATGGAAACGCCACTACAGCAAAACCAGGAAAACGACACAGTCAGAAAACTGCACTTTTTCCTCTTACTCGTATAATAAATATGCTAATCGCAATATCAGCATAATGAAAATTAGTTTCATAATATCATCCGTCGGAAGCACTTTCCAAGCTGTGATATCCTTTGTTCAATAATGAGACCGAAATGAACACTGTCTGCATTGAGTTCTGGATGTGGTGTTGGTTGAACCTACTGAAGAATATCATGACGGGTTTGAAGAAGGTGAAAGCGAAGAACTTGGAGGCGTGGTGCACAAAAGGGTCATCTGGATTGTTTTGAGAGTCCACCTGCGTACCAAACGCCACACTGGAAATTACGTCCATCGTGAAGCAGCCGAAACACCTGCAAAACAAACATGTTTTATATTATTAAGAGCTCGGAAATAATCAGAGAAACAGATGTGCACACATATGCTGAAAGAAACTCGTACTTGTGGATGTTGAAGCTGTTACCGGACTCAGCGTGGCTCTTCAGGTTTCTCAGTAACGTCTCTGTGGCTGTGTTGATGAGGGGAACCATCTGCAAAGTGAGTATTGTGCCCACACAGATATCAGAAGCAGTAAACACCACAAACCAATGCAAAGGAGTTAGATTACAACAAATTGCTGCCGAGCCGATAACAAGGAATAAATGCAGTCTAATGTGTCCTCCTAAAAACCTTAAAACAAATAATGAAAATGGCTTGTGCGGACAGGTTTGGTCGGATAGATGTAGGCTCTGTTGATGGTATAATTCCTTTTCCCCACATCCGTTCTGAAAAGCACAAGAGGCGAGTCCATTAATGGTTTTTGATCCCAGAGAGCATGATCAATGGGAAAAAGGCTCAATTTTATGATCTCAAGAAATGACTGATTAATTAATTGATATATTTATTAAGAACAAACCACAAAACAGTTTAAAACACCATGAACTATTTAGTTTCCATAAATACTGAAAGTGTAACCTTACAAAAAACTGACAGTACAGTGATCTTTTGTGGAAAGTACCATGGTATTCATATTAGGATTCCCACACTTTTTCATTCATGATTTTTATGACTTTTCAATAATGTTTCTAGTCATTTGTGAGTAACTAAATGAGAATTTGTTAAATGCAGAATGATTCACTAATTATTATTTATGAATTGGTTCAATCAACTGATTCAAAATAATGATTCACTCTCAAAAGTTTGTAAACAACTTTTAAAAAAACCTCAGAAATATTCCAGTTCATGAACAGATCTTCCATATTGTGCATACATTCGAGTGTAATGGATTAGTAGAAAAAAACAAACAAACAAAAAAATTGTAGGGCAGGGACTTGGTTCTATCCATTGGTTGTTGACTGGATATTGATGAATGCAAAATGAATGCAAGTATGCAGTTGATTTTGGAGAGATGGGGTTTAAGTGGACTAAATTATTGGATAAATCTGGTATACGTCATACATTAAGTAAATGCCGACTTAATTCATTTCCATGACTTGACCTTGTTTGCTATATACTATGATGCTGAACAAATACCATATTAATGTTCTATGGTATTTACATGGTGTTCCAAAGTTCTTCAATGAACACTATGGTAAAACTTGTGTATGTGCATATAACAAATATGCACTGCAGTACAACATCTTCAATAACATTTAAAATCTTGAGGACATTTTTATAATAACACCTCCTAAAACATTTTCATTTCTATTCAAACTGTATTTCTTTGTAAGAGGCTGAAAGGAACTGACTACACAGCTTGGCCTGTTTAGTTTGGTCTATTCATTCATGAGCAGAAGACCAGAAATGACACAAAGGGCTCGAGACAGATTAAGCTACTCTAGACACACGATTCTTGGAACTGCACTTCTTCACACCTCTGTATCTCAGTGAGATGAGAGGTTGTCCATGCTCGGTGTTCAAGGCTATGGCTTTCCTC
Source organism: Tor tambroides (assembly GCA_021397915.2). NCBI lineage: Eukaryota > Metazoa > Chordata > Actinopteri > Cypriniformes > Cyprinidae > Tor > Tor tambroides. The sequence continues at coordinate 155,827 of JAFVLL020004964.1, read as the reverse complement.
CCTGACACCCATGACTGCAGCCGTGATAAGCCAGCAGCTCTTACGAGACCTATTGATCCTGTCTGCTCAGGAGAAGAGAGAGAGAAAGAGATACAGGACTAGTCAGTATAAGAGGAAAGAGGGACGGAGAGAGAGATATAGGAAGGAAGAGGATTGTGAGAAAGAAAAGATACTGTGTACAGGGTGTTCTGTCCAGATCAAGCCAGTGATATCAAATCAGCATTCAATTACTCAGTTAAATCTGATTATCGTCTTGTTTTCTTATCAGTTCTGTCTTATAGTTGCTCTGCTAATAGACTACTTTACACCAGCATGAAGTTTAATGCTAGTCTAGCCTGGTGAGTTAGGGCAGGTCACACAGGTGAACTGAATGTAGTTAGTAAAGCTAATCTAATTTTTACCCCACAGTGAAGTTAGTTGAACAAGGTAGTTTTGCTGGTTATATTAAACCAGCATTACGGCATATTATGCTAGAAACCAGCAATCAAAACAGTCGATTCTAATAGAGTTTGATGTTAGCATGTGGCTAAGCTAACACTATAAACAATACAATAGCCTAGATGTACACAAATATTGGGTAAAATAGACTTTTTTTTAAAATAGAGAACTAATTTCAACACAATGCTAATAATAATTATTATTTCTTGAGCAGCAAATCAGCATATTAGAATGATTTCTGAAGGATCATGTGACACTGAAGACTGGAGTAGCTAATGGCCACTGAAAATTCAGATTTGCTGAATTGCACAGGTTTTTACTATATTTTGATCAAATAAATGTATATTTGGTGATCATAAGAGACTTCTTCCAAGACCAACCCCCAAATTTCTGAACTGTAATGTCCCTTACAAATATTAACCATGGCTTTCCTACAAATAAAACCAAAAAGCCATGTTACTATAGTTAAACCATGGTAACTACAAATTAACCATGGTTTTGCTACACTAATCATAGTTTAACCATGGTATTTGTAGTAAAACTGTGGTTATATAAATGGTAATCAATATGCCCAAAAAAACATGTTACTACACATTTACTATAATAAAACCATGGTTAATGTTCATAAGGGGTAGTTACATGCAATGCTACTTAAGATTTCCAACTTTTTGGAACAGTCCCTTAAAAAAACACTGTCTATGTAGGCACCTCGATACAAGTCTTGAAACACATTTAAATGATTTCCTCACAAACATGGGATTTCCAGCATTTTGCATGTATTTTAGACTACAATGCATTTGTTCCTTGAAGTCCTACAAATGTAATTAAGTTGTGTCTATACAGTCTAAGCAAAAGATTTTGTATCCACCAGTGGTCAAGTTATCTCAGTTTTACTGGAACAAATTACATCCCCGTGAGGCCTTACTTGGTGGTAAATAAGATGAATAGGTGTGTGCGTGCATGTGTGTGTTTGTTGATGCATATTGACTCCGTGCAGGCAGGCAGATAAAGACGACTGGAAGGGCTGATGGAGAACGACAGGAGCGGTGTCTACTGTCTCTTTCTACCGCTACACCACAGCTAATGAAAATCAATACAGGCAGCAAGTGCATGCTACACTTTTGCACAACTTGGAGCTCAGTTATACATTAAACATTCAGGCTCAAGCTGAATGTTGATCCCGATTTTATTTCACATAAAATCCTCTGCCAAATGCAGCTGCTATTTAACAGTGGAACGTCTCGATACTGCGGGTTTTAAAATGCAAGCACGATGGCTTTGTTTACTGTAATTAAGTTAATGGACGTGCTTTAGGACGCTGCTCCGAGACTTAGGTTAGAGAAGACTGTAAAGACATTTATGAGCTCATTAGAAGTTTGTGTCTTTGCCACTGTGCAGTATATTTCTCTCCCACACTGTGTTCAGAGATGATGGATTGAGAGTGATGTGTGCGGATTTCTCCTGAATGATGTCACACCGTGCCGAATTCAGCTTGGGTGAATGGCACTCCACTGTTATAGTGTCTGTGTGTGTGTGTGTGTGTGTGTCTGTGAGAACAATCACTGTTTCTCCTCTCACAGCAGCACACATCTCTGACATTCCTGATGGACATGTTTACCATTTCAGCCGGAGAATGGAAATGACATCATTAATGGATACTGGTTCATAGGTAGACATATACATACAGTTGGGGCCAAATATATCAGCACCTTTGCTGCAATATGTGTGCAACTATATCTATAATGCAAACTGTTTAAAAAAACACTCATACTCAGCCAGTCAAAAGCTTAGATACACTTGACTGAACAATTGAATTTTTTTTTATTAATTATGATGCCTTGTGCAGATTTTGATTACTAGATTTTTCCCATACTTCCATTTGTAATACAGTTTTGAGGACTTTACTATTAGAATATTCTAAAATGTGTAAAAGAGTTAAATCAGAAAATAAGTGTGTCCAATTTTTTTTTGACATACAGAACAAACAGTTTAGTCCAATTCACAAACCAATGACTGTTGAACTGGTTCTTTTAATGAATGAATTATTTAAAATCACCAAGTCAGGCCTGGACTGAAAAAGTTTGAGTCTTAAATTAATTCACTAAATTATTTTACTAAATAAACATCCAACTCAACGTGGGAAAAAAAAAAATAATTTAAAAATAATATACAAATATAGTAATACAAATATATTTTAAACAAAGTTATTATAAATAAAACTATGGTCATAAACTAATTATATAACAAATTATATTATATAGATAGATATAATTATGTACTGAGAAATATTAATGTACTTACTATATGGTTAAGGTTAGGACTAGGGTTTGGCTTAGGGTTATTTGCATCTAATTATGCAGAATTTATTGTTATTATAATAGTAAGCGCATGTAACGTGTTTAAGGTCACCTTAAAATAAAGTGTTCCTGTACTTTAATTCATCAAGGATGCATGAAATGAAAAAGGACCAGCTTTACAGTCACAAGAATAATTTACATTTAAAATAAATTAAAATAGAAAATTATTTTAAATTGTAATATTATTTTACAATATTGCTGTTTTTTAATATCTATGTATTTGTAATTTTAAAAGAAAACTTCATGTGAATACCAAAAGAAACAGTGTTGCTTTACACTGCACAAAAAAAGACAGTATTTTTGGCCACAACTACACACATATCCCAAAAGTTGATTCTTTCTTTATTAGGAGATGAAATCATCTGCAATTCTTGGCAAGGCTGAAAGAGGACACAAATTCACAGGGTCAGTTTCCAAGACACAGCTCACACCCCAGACTACAAGATGTTTTTAGTGGAGAAATCAACATTGACAACATAATTTAAACCAGGACTTATTTAATCTGACTTATTAATCCTATTCAATCATTCTGCTGGTAAATGAATAAGCAGTCACATGAGACGCAGAGAACAATGGAGAATCGATCGTGTTCTATGATGTAAGTTGTGATGACTGGCACTTCAAAACATGTTAGCAAGAGGACAAACAGCAATTAACTGCTGTCATCCAAGACCTCCCCATCACATATCTCTTAGCCAATCAAAGCGTTCCAGCACAGCCAATTATACATTTTCAGCAGACAGCTTCATGTCTTTTTCTTCATCTCAGTGATGTCATGTGAATTACATCCACTGTTTTTCTCCTCTCTAAGAGTGATGTGCTAAACTTTTTTTCTTTTTTGGGGTTTGCGACCTCATCTTTCACTCGTCTGTCTGTTCCTCTTGACTACCGCACCTCTTTCCTTCCTATTCACTTTCTTCTGTCTTTCTCTGCTTTAGTTCATCAGAAAAGAGTGCATGTAAAGTGCTGGGCTGTTGTAGAGGAAACACTCCTTTGTTCTCTCACATGTGACGTGCAACAGAAGAACACAAAAAAACCAATGTCAAACTCTCTTAGCTCTTGCTTCCTATCTCTCACTTTGAGAAAACTGATAGTCTAGTATCATCAAGCTGCTCCACCTAAATGCTCAAAGAGGTAATGACAACACGTTGTGCAAATAGGCTCCAACAAAATTACACAATGTGAAAGCAGCCTGATATGGCCTCTATTAACAACAAATCTCCAGTGACACAGAACAGGATAAGAGACAGAGGAGACACACAAGCTTGTTAAGACTCTCAGATGAGGATTCGAAAGGACATTTTACTGCCAGGGTTCACTGTCTTTTTAGGAACAAGGTGATCTTTGTACTATGTGAGGTTTACTTTTCCAACATGTTTCTGGATCTACATCCCAAAAATAGGCAAAGAGGTGAACAACGTTCAACTATCATCCAATTAGGATTCAGGAACATGTTGATATTCTTATTGGCATTGATGGTTCCATAAGAAGATCCATGGAATCTTTCCATTACACAAAAGGTGTACAGTAGAATGGCATCTACTGTATTGTATCAATTCTCCAAAGAACCATTCAGTGAACAGTTCTTAAAAGAACCACTAGAAAGAACCTTTTATGCAATGGAAATGTTCCACAGATGTTAAAAGTTCTTCGTGGAGCTATAGATGCCAATAAAGAATCTTTATTTTTTTAAGTGTACTTAAACTTGTCTCACTCCCAATGCTGTGTACTTCAAACTAACCATGAATATGCATTTGTGAACTAATTTCCATTGTTTTTGGGAATTCATACTCGTCTGCACATCTTATGACCAGGATTTAAATCTTATGCAACTTTTTAAAACTATTTTAATGGATGTTATGGAAATATGAGGTCCTCTACAGGTCCAAGATTTTGTTCCAGCCTGTTCCAATAGAGCTGCACTTGATTTATCAACTCAATGCCATAAAATATGATTACATAACAAGAACAATCACTTCTTAGAACAGCTTTAATGTTTGTGTAGCACACATTTAGGTAAGAAAGCCAAGCTCACCTCTTTCATCTTGGCAGCACTGAAGGTCGGTGTGAGGATGCTGCGCACTCGTTTCCACTGTTCGCCCTTCAGCATGATCAGACTGTCACTCATGGGTTTAGTGATGCCCCTGACAGTCTGCATTGAGAACACAGCTGGGGTTTATACACTCCGAAAAGGACATGTTTATATAAGGACAAGATTAGGACTAAATCTAAAGCATTCTATTGGTTTGTCATTACCCAGTATTGTGTAGTTGCCTATAACCATGACATTAGTAGCATTTGTAGGCCCAAAACATCCTCTACGCAACTGTACAAACACCTCTAGGCTACGTAAGCACTTACAGTATACTTATGCAACCTTGATTTTACATGTCCTATAAAACATGCAGGATGCAGTTCGTAAGTGTATTGCATTCTCAGCATTGCCACAAGAGGTGCTATAGAAGGCCATAGCATTAGTCTTCAGGTGAGGTCACATTTACCATTCTTTGGTAAATTTTCGCAGACAAAATCCAATAAAATTAGTTGGAATCCATGCAATTGTGAATTTAGCATGATAGTGAAAGTTTAGCTTTTCCCAAATTTCAATTCGTTCACACCGATTCACCACATTGACCAAAAGAAAGCTTCTTGTTTTGAAAGCGACATCTGTGTTTGCAGTGCTTCATACATTACTACAAATTCTACTAAAAAAAAAAAAAAACAGTAGTTTGAAGTAGTTACTAGCAACAGTTCGAAGAAAGCATGGTTGCACAAGTCTGATTTCAGATGTTGCTTTTTCAAAATGAGTCCAAAAGCAATCTAGCTACACTTAGAGTTTAATTTTTTAAAGATAAATTAAGTTTTTGAAGATAAATTAGGTACAGAGGTTGTTTCTGCTATAGCAATTAAAAAATATCTAACAGGACACATCTGCAATACCTCTGCTAAACATTCACATCTGAATCTCCATATTTGCATAGAGAATGATTTAGGCTTAATAGATGAACCACAGCAAAGTGTAAAGAACTTTCTCAGACTCTGAACTTTCAGAAAGTGTCTGCAAAAAGCTCTACATGAAATCGTCTTGGCAATTCTACATAAATAATAGTCCTGGATTCATTAAAACTACTGTTGTACACTGAGTTGGCTAAGTTGTTAGCCTGAAAGTTAGTGCAGCAACCAAGGCCAGGTGGCAGAGCTTTGTGCTGGGCCGACTTTGATCTTGTGTGTAGATATTTGTGCCAACGGCTGCCAACACATACTATTTGTTTGTTTTCTTGGTTCCATGACAATCTCCTTTTATGAGTTTTCTCCCACTGTTGGTTGTAGATGTGCTTTACGTTGAACATTTAAACATCCATGCACACAAACAGATCAAGAGGTAGCTGATAAGCCCCAGTGGTGCACATGGCCTCAGTATTGATCTGGCCCTGCCATAATCGTTTTCCCAGCAGGCTCGGCTCCAGCAGCAAGGCCATCTCATGACCTTTGACTCTGCTTTGATACATAAGTCATTAGTTTCTGACCTCTCTGGACTGACTGATTTCAAAGCTCTGGAGCTTTTGGCCAATACCTTACTGTTCACATGACATGCAGTCTCAGCATTGATTTATACACACCTACATACAGTAAATCCTATCGACTGCATGAGAAAGTGCAAGTAATACATCAAACCCACCCTGTCATTGATTTAGCTGATTTTATGATATATGGGAGATGCTATGTGTGTGTCTGTAATCATAAATGATGATGATGTTGACAAACAATTGCAGAGTTATGCGATGACATCACTCAGGAATTGACGGCCTTCAAGTGGAAACGAAAATATTGTAATAATGAGTCCTGAGCACATGAATGATAAAGCGAAGACACATTTACACGTGTGAAACTCTGACTGCTAGATGATACATGAGCTGCGAGTTATGTTGATGTAAAACATAGTGGCAAACAAGTCTTTTGTGAATGATAATGAATGATTTTGTAAAGTTATTATAATTTTCCAAGCTATCTCCAGAATTATGTCGTTATTCATGAATGAGCTTATAGAACACAAACGTAAAGGTACAGTTATTACTTTCACAGTTTGTTTTATACTAAATAAAAGTTTTTTTCTGTGTTTGTTTGTTTTTAGGTACCATGCGTATCTATCAGTGATAGAAATGAAAATTATACATAAACTAAATGTAAAAAATAGAAAACAAAAAAAAAAACATCCATATATGTATATAGTATGTGTGTGTGTTATAAAAATGTTCAATAAGACAAAATACACTTAGATAAGTGTTATTTTAGTATTTGTTTTATAAACTATTATAGTATTTAATCTATAATAGTATTTAATTTTCATCTAATCTGTATACTTTTATTTTATTTTTACTTACCAACAAGATTTAAGGTTTAGTTTTAGTTAATAACAACACTGACTTAAATTCAAGAAACATTGTATGAAAACATGTCTTATCTTATTCAAGCTTGCCTCTCATATTTTAAGGAGTTATAGACTGAAAAGTAAGTCAAAAACTACTAATTAAAAACTCATTAAGAAGTCATTTTTGCTGCGCATGTATGCTTCAGGCTTAATAATACAACTTGAGATGAATTGCTGAGTGTGTGTATTTTATATTAGACTGTAAATGTAATGTCACTCACTCACCATTCTGTTGGGAAACTTATTGAATTCCTTCACCATCACCTGTCTGAGCATATCTGGGTCTGCTATGATCACTATAGGCCGCCGGCCTATATAATAACTGACACACACACATATGGAGAGAGAGCAAACAAACAAGATGAAATGAATAAATAACAGGGCACCAGTCAAATTTCAGAGGACTAGCAGGCGACAAAAGAACAAAGGACAAATACACACACAGATAAAGCAGCACATCTGTGGCTGCAGACCCCGTCTTCCCTTCATATCACTGACAGTAGTACAGACACACATCATATGTGCGTGTGTCAAGGTCAGCTCAGTAAAGAAATTTGATGAGGCTGCTGGGTAGCTCCTTTTTTGTAGTCACGCATGGCAGCTTTCACTGCTGAGATGTGGCGAGGTCGTACCATCAAATGCTGTGAAATGGAGGATTGTGAGCGCGTATGTATGTGCCCTTGCATGTGCCAGCATGAGACAGACACCACCTTCCTCTCTAATGCAACTTCCTATCATTTTCGCATTTTTCTTTTCTTTTTTTCTGAGAATCAACTTCACAGGAAATTGCAGAAACAAGCAGATAATTAAACACCTTTATTAGGCACCAATAATTGAACATGAAGGCTTTTAGGCAAATATCTGAAGCCATTAATCTAGTTCATACAAGCTTTTGGAAGCTCCTTTTTTCCAGCAGAAGGCTACGCTTAGGTTCATTACCATGTCCAGTGGATGTAAAGCACATTTAAGCCCAGCTGGGACTCAGCTGGAGGCAAACGCAGCCGAGACAGATCACTCTTATCATTTACTGTACTCTCCTTTCATGTGCCGGTGTCAGTTTGGTACTGTAAAACTCAGAGCAGAGCGCATAGGCTCTTCATATCATCTTGTGCTAATGAAGCTGACATTGGCAGTCCACATGGCTCTAGGAGCAGGATGAGTTTAATTAAGCTTGCAGCTAAGTGACCTATAAAACACTGATCTCATTAGTATGTTTTGGTTTATCTATGCATCTGCGCCGGCGGTCTGTTCGCAAACCAAAAAGCTGTGTGAAAAAGTCTCTCACGTGCAATACAGACTGATATACGCAAGAGAGACTAAAATATCACTCACACTGCAAAAGACCATAATTAATGTCATTTTCCAGTAAGAAAAACTCTAAAGATTTGGTAACACTTTAATGTAAAATTTAAAATTCAATTATAGTAGTTAAGGTATCACGAACTAACAATGAACAATACTAACACAACTATACTACAGCATTTATTGATCTTAGCTAATGTTTACATAATACATCTTTAATTAACACCTCAGATTATATAAATAAACATTGGTTTATGTAGCTATTATGTACAAACAATGAACTATATTTATAAATGAACATTATTTATGCAGGATTATTATCTGCTGTAATATAAATGGTTTTGTTAGATGAGTTAGACGAGTATGCAAGCCCATTTCTGCCACAGCTGAGTAAAAAATATGATTTTTCATTATGAGATACGTAGTCATTATTATGTAAAAGTTCCTTACTATTGAGATTTTATATGTAGAATAATTTTAGACTCAACTAACTCAAGATAATGTTTATAATTATTATGATACAGTAAGACATTACTATGAGAAAGTTTGTCATTTTTATAAGATACTCTCTCATTAGTATTAATATAGTATCTTGTAATAATGAGAAACTTTCTCATAATAATATTATGGTAGCACTTTATTTCACAGTCTTATTCTGGATGTACATACTATGCACTTAAATATTTATATTTTATAATATTTTTAAAAAGTCTAATTGTTATGCCTTAACTAACTCATGATAAAGCTAATCATCACTATGATACAGTTTGTCATTATGAGAAACTATACTAATAATATGAAAAAGATAATACTAATATTAGGCTACTATGAGAGTTTTTCATTGTTATGAGAATTTCATTGTTAAATCATTATAAGAAAGTTAAAACATTTGGAAAAAATCTCATGATGACATGAACTCATAAGTTTTACTATATCATACTATATCGAGAATTTCTCTAAATATAATGATACTGTTATTTTTATGACTTGCAGAATATTTCTTTACCCAACTGTGCCAGAAAAGGGCTTCCATATCAGAGTATAGACTAAATTACATGCAGCTCATTTAAAATGTATTTAGACATTTAATTCACACCTTAAAAACATCAAACAAACTGTTCTTTAGCTGTCAGCCATTAAAAAGCCCACTGGGTTGACCACTATACCAAATGGCCTCTTTCACTAGGGAATCTCACTCATGCATTCTGGTTAGAAGCCATTTCTAGATATTTTCAAACCATATCTGAAGGATATTTTCGGGTAGAGCAAAGAAAAGAAAATCACACCTTCGAGAGCAAACCTTCTGCGTACGTTATATTGAGCACTCCTGCAATGCGCCGAAACGTCTGAACTTAGATGACTGATGTCTTGTACTTCGGGAACCGACAAGGGTTTTAAGGAGCATGCAGAGCACTGATATGTATTTCAAAGCCCTTTGATTTCAGCGAGAAGCTCAGCTTCTTGGATTACTCTAACTGAAAGATGTCGTAATGTCTCCTGACATATATCCACACGACTCTGAATTAGATCCCCTTTTCCGGTCCCGATACCCAATCCAGAACCCCTGGATCCCATTGAACACACATACGCACACACACACACAAGCAGACAAAACCAGCGTCATTCTGATTCTCTTCCCCTCTATTCTGCTCATATTAAACACAGGAAGCCCAGTGGCACTCGCTGCTTTGATCTCCCTCGAGGAGAAGTCAGCCTCTCAGAAGCAGGCATATTAAAACACAATGTCTGGCTAGCGATGGACTAAATTAGAGGACACTGGGCACTCTGTGAGAGGCTCATGCTGTCTGAATATGAATGACAGGACCGTGAACAAGGGCCTCGTGTGTGATGGGTGTTATACACAGATGCTTTCGTCGTATTAAAATAATTCTATAAATGTGGAAATGACTCAAGCAATCATGTAGGGCACTTTTCATCAGAAACATAATCAGAAAAAAATCATTTCTATTACACAGGGGGTAATGAGAAGTCGTTCATGTTTCACTTGGCAAAACAAATAGGTTTCGCATATTTGTGTTTATTAATGCCTCTGACAAAAGCTTTCCCAGATAATAAAAAATGGTTTCTTTCAGACATCAATCTCAGATTTTTTTTAAAACAAAGAAACAACATAAATTTAATCCGATTTCATTTATATTTATTCATTTGATTGACGTTTTAATAACAGTAAGAGTAAAATCCAGGGAGACTTACCCACAAATTCGTCCGTATTTCTTTATTAGGTCAGATTGTGCCTTAAAGAAACCCTGTGCAAGAGCAGAAAACCCAGTATCAGTATCAGTATGAAAGCATATTAGAGAACATTGTGAACACATGTGGTCAGATTTATTTTAGACTGCCAAAGTTTCACATCATCTACAACAATCAGATTTAAAGGGATAGTTCACCAAAAAGTGAAACTCTCTCATTAATTACTCACTCTCATGTCGTTCCAAATCTGTAAGAACTTCGTTCATCTTTGGAACACAAATTAAGATATTTTTGATGAAATCCGAGAGCTTTCTGACCCTGTATAGACAGCAATGCAACTGACATTTACAAGGCCCAGAAAGGTAGTAAGGACATTGTTAAAATAGTACAATTGACATCAGTGGTTCAACTGTAATTTTATGAAGCTACTAGAATACTTTTTGTCCCTGTCAGTCTTCGACACGCATTATGCAGGGTCGGAAAGCTCTTGGCTTTCATCCAAAAACATCTTAATTTGTGTTCCAAAGATGATGAAGGTCTTATGGGTTTGGAACATGAGGGTGAGTAATTAATGAAAAAATTATTTTTTTTCAGGGTGAACTATCCCTTTAATAGTGGAATCCCACACAACTTAAATATCTTCATGAAATAATTTATGTATTTATTATTTTTATACTGGCATTCTGTGTGATATACATTCTGCTGTAAATATTTGCAGCATGCTAATACCTTATTAAAAAAAATCAGAAAATTAAACAATTGACAATAAGAGAGAAATGTGAAATCAGAGAGATACACTATACAGACAAAAGCATTGGGACGCCTGACCATTACACCAACAGGGTCTTAAGTGACATTGTATTCAAATACATAGACATTAATATGAAGTTGATCCCCCTTTGAAAGCTACACCAGCTTTCACTCCTCTAGGAAGGTTTTCCACAAAATTTTAAGTGTTTCTGTGGGAATTTTGAGCATTTGTGGGGTGAGGCACTGATGTTGGATGAGAAGGCCTGGTTTGCAATTTCCATTCCAGTTCATCCCAAAGGTACTCGATGGGGTTGAGATCAGGGCTCTGTGCGAGCCAGTCAAGTTCTTTCACACCAAACTCATCTAACCATGCCTTTATAGATCTTGCTATAAAGGACAGTCAGGACCTTCCCTAAACTGTTACCACAAAATTGGAAGCATATCGTTGTCCAAAATGTGTTGGTATGCTGAAGCATTAAGATTTCCCTTCACTTCATCCCTCTTTTATGCACCATGCACTTCAGCACTCGCTGACCCCGCTCTGTGACTTTACATAGTCTTCTGCTTTATGGCTGAATTGCTGCTGTTCCTAAACGCTTCCACTTTTCAATAATACCACTTACAGTTGCCTGTGGAGAATAGCAGGGATTAAATTACACAAACTGAGTGGATTCCTGTCAAATTACCATGTTTAAATTCACTGAGGTCTTGACCACAAATGTTTGTAAATGCATACTGCATGACTAGGTGCTTGATTTTATACATCTGTGGCAATAGGTGTAGTTTAATGCTTTATGCTGAATATGATTTTTTTTGTGCTACCATTACAGGCAACTTATTTTTCTGCCACAGTTTTTTTAATTGATGCTTTTCAAATACTGTGGAATAAAACATTCTAATAATAAGAGTAAGAGAGATCTGATTTGTTGAACTTGCATCCGTTGTTCTCAGTGGGTAGGCACTTTTTCCAAGATTAGCACATTCTCAAACATTTGCACAGCTTTGCCATCATGTAGTTTAAAGCAATTATTTATTTCAGCTCGATCTTTTCTTGGAAACCACCATCTATCTTGTCTGACTTCCCTGCACAATATGGATCAATCACTATGACACCTAAAGAGACGCTTTCTATGTGAACACAGGTTATTGCAGGTACAGCATCACACTTATCTACCAGTAGGGGTCAGCACAGAGCAAAAACACCGACTGCACTTGGCTCTCTCGAGGTTTATGGGCTCTCGGAAGGTTTATTGAGGTCTACTGAGAATATTATCCTGAAATATCCATAACCATAACACAATAACAGGAATATTATCATATCCCTATTTAGAATCAAAGAACATATTAAACTTTGCTCATAAGGCTGCTGAGATTGCATTGTTTATAGAGGCTGTTGGGATATAGTTAAGAAGTTACACAATAAAGCAAACAATAAACATCAAGTGCTGACTGCAAAACGTGCATGCACACATAAAGAGCACATAAAGTGCACTAGTTTGGTATGCATGGCAGCCAGTGGCTCTGCTGTCTCTACTAATGAAGGAGTCGACAGTGCTGGCACCAAACCGTCTGCCCACCCTTCTTCATCCCACCATTCCTGCAGTCTCCCTGGTGGGCATTAGGCAGAGACATATGTGTGTGAGTGTGTGTTCCTCAGTGAGCATTAAGCAGTGGGGTGTGTGCCCTTCCGTCCCGATGTCCTCTCCTTCAGCCTTTTATTACGGTTCTGACATACGGAAGAGGCTGCGCGTGCATCAGGTAGTGCTGTAGTGAAGTTTAATAGGAGGCTCAATTCAAACAAATGAGTTGCTCCTGCCTTTGGCTTCATTGGGGATTCATCTCGGATGGATACGATCAATAATGCCAGGTCTGACTGAAACGGACAGTCAGCGATCCTATTGGAATTCTCTTAAAAAGATTAGCCACTTCCAGTTTTTTTCCAGCACATTTATGACCTTGACCTCTGTGCAGGTCTGAACATCGTGCTGCTTCTCTTTGTCTCAGTCGCTAATAATCTCTCATGTCACTCAGTCATGCAGGCAGAAGTTCAGTGTGTGACTGAGAGGATGTGGAGGAAGGTACGGGAGGCGCACTTTTAAAGAAAGAAAGACTATTCTATTCTGTTCCATTCTATACGCTTAAAAATAAAGGTGCTTCACGATGCCATAGAAGAACTTTTTTTCTAACTGGTTCCATAAAGGTTTCCAACTGGTTCTGTTTCACAAAAGGTTCTTTGTGGCGAAAGAAGGTTCTTCAGATTATAAAAAGGTAAGAAAGAGAAGGTTCTTTAAAGAACCTTTGACTGAATGGTTCTTTGTGGAACCAAAAATGGTTCTATGGCATCGCTGTGAAGAACCTTTTAAGCAACTTTTTTAAAGAGTGTATTCTATTCTATTCTATTCTATCTTTTGGGGGGACTTTCAAAAAATGCCTTTCTTTGTTTTTTTACATTTACATGTGGGTAAATCTGAAATACAGTGGGAAAAAAAATGGTTTAGAAACAAATGTTTAAAAAACACCAAGTAATTCATTAAATTAAATGTAAGATTTTGAAGTAGAAACATTGAAATAGCACTTTCTTTTTGTTTTATGTACAATTTAGAAAAAATAGTTTTTACAGTGTAATGATTCCATTAGGACCGATGCTGGCAGTATCAATTGTAGTCTCTTCAAATGAAATTAATTTATGTAGACTCTGAGATCACGTATTCTATCTGTCCAAAAGTAATAGTAATTTATTTACAGATATTACTCAGAAAACAAAGCCAAATATACAATTCTGTTTGAGTATCTAGCTACCATACGAGTCTTAAATAAAACTCTACATGTCTTTCAATGATTCAGTGCCACAAACCTGGCAAACCAAGTAATTACTTCTTCCCCAAAGGCACTAAATGTAACAGATAAGTTTCAAGATCCAAAAAACCTGTGCACCCAGACTCTTGCTTATAAAACAAGCAACCTTATTGGATGTTGCAATTCTTACCGGTTTTGTTTGCAAAATGCATCAGATATTTACATTTAGTTTTTAATGAGCATTTAATAAAGAAAATTCAGCTTTGCCATCACAGGAATAAATTCTATTTTAAAATATATTAAAACAGTTATTTTAAATTGTAAAAATATTTCAAAATATTACTGTATTTTTAATCCAACATATGCAGGCTAGGTGAGAATACAAGACTGCTTTTAAAAACGTTAACAAATTGTACAGACCCCAAATGCCTTAATGGTAGAGTTAATGTGGGCGGTCTTCTGTTAGTATATTTATAACCTTTGACAATGACCTGTTTTTGTACCATAGATGAAGTAAATAGTCTTGACACACTGGGCAGGCAGCTTTACATTGTTTACATTAAAGTCAGCCTACATACTGTAGCTCTTTTTATTTCAAACTACCATGACAAATCCTGTTTTCCAGATACGTCCCCTATGTATAAACAGAAAGCAAGTATGTGCGTGTGTGCTGGCAACAGAGAGAAAGAGAGAGAGGAACGGCATCTAGGTTGTTTAGGATCTTAAATGGACCAAATCTCATGTCTGTGAGTGTTGTATTTGGTAATGGAGTGTGTCATGATAATGTGCTGCTGTGGGTTGCGAGAGACTCTGTCGTCTAGTCTTTAAATGTGACTCAATCTGCCCCGTATCCCAAACGCTCTTTGCACATCACTTCCTGTTACCCATGATCCTCAAATCACACCTTGGAATCTCTCTTCTTTTTTTGTTTTTTATCTTCAAATCACTCCAAATATATATTTATCGTATCATCTCTTTCATTTCTGTCTCACATTTCCTTCTCTTACAGTATTGTACGATACACTGTACAGCATTGTTCAAAAGTTTTGAGTCAGTCAATTTTTAGATTCTTTTTGTTTTAGCAAGGATGCAATTAATGGATCAAAAGTGACTGTAAAGACAAATCTTACAAAAGATGACTATTTTAAGTAGGCTAAATGCTGTTCTTTTTAATGTTCTATTCATCAAAGAATCCAAAAGCACTGTTTTCAGCATTGACAATAATCAGAAATGTTTCTTGAGCATCAAATCAGCATATTAGGATGATCTCTGAAGGATCATGTGACACCGAAGGCTGCTGGAAATTCAGCTTTGCTATTACAGGAATAGATTGCAATAAAATATGAAATAAATGCATCCTTAAAGGTACTTCTTTCAACAAAGTTTCCAATCAGTCATTGGTCCTCATATATTTTTGTTCAGTCTGGGTCATTTTTCACCAAGAATCTCAAGTAAATGTACATATATATGAATTTTTGTATGAATATATTCATGAATTAATTCATTTATTCATATGATATATTATAAAAATTACATTTTATATGAAATTTTGTAGTCTAAAATTTTAGAATCCGATGCATAATGAACACAAAACTTGAAAGTACTGTAGACTAATGTCTACACAAAACTGGAAACAGACTTTCCAAAACTGGACTGGCCAACTTTACACAACTTCTGGGCTTTTTTTATTTTTTATTTTTTGGTTGACTCGTCATCAATCCTAAACACAGACTTTGCTAACGTAGCCTATGCCTTACTTTCCTTCTCCTTTCTCTCTTTCAACATCTCCCTTTCCTCTTTTGCATTCTCACTGAATTTCTAACTTGAAATGCAGTCACCTGCCTCTTGAGAGGGGATTGCGTCTGCGTCTCTAGTGCCAGTAACACAAAATGTGCATACAGTCGCGCGCACAGACCTACAGGATTTAGCTGAGAGGCTGGCCTGTGGAAGTGGGTCAGAGGATTCTGCTAGAGCAATGCTCTGGAGACCACTGTTTGTGAGACTGAGTCTGCTGACGTGTGCACAAATCTACACACACACTAATACGCTCTAACAAAGGGTGCACAACACCATACAAAAACCCACACACTAAAAAAAGCACATACCTTTAGTTCACCTGGGGAGCTTCATCTAGACACGCGGTAATTATGCAGACATGCATATTCATTCATGCCTTTCTCACTTCCATCTAATAACATTTAATCACAACGAGGAAGACATGAATTGAGATGAAAAAGGGAAACAGACAGGCAGATCGAGAGGGAGAGAAGGAAGAGGGAGCCCTGTCATAAGCGGGTGATAGAAAGACAGAATGAAATGAGTGTTGTGAACGACATGCTGTCCAGTCAACCATTACTGTCTGACAGTAACATATTGATCTGAGAATCTATTCAGCACCAGAACAGCACAAGAGTTGGAATCAAAGCTTTATTTAAAATAAGCCAGTGTGCTGGTGGGGGAATTTCATTGAAATGTTTTTTTTTTTTTTTTAAATCTGGAAGAAAAAAAAAAAACTATTTTATTTTCATAAAAAAAATATATTATAAAAATGAATGACTAAATTTTTGTATGAATAAAAAAAAAACCTAATTTAGGCCTGGTTTCACAAATGGGGCTTAGACTAAGCCAGGATTAGGCCATAGTTCAATTAGGACATTTAAGTAATTTTAGAGAAAACATTACTGGTGTGAATCTTGAGACAAAACAAAGGCACTGATATATTTTAAGATCAGTTAGTACAAGTTTCTTTCAGTTGAAACAGCTCAGACTTACATTTTAGTCTGGGACTAGGCTTAAGCCTTGTCTATGAAACCGGGGGTTAATGTTTTACTTTTTAATCCTTTTAAAATAACTACCACTCATTGCTATATACAGTAAAAATACTGATTTAAAAAAAATAAAATCAGCATGAAGGCAATAAAAAAAAAGTTCTGTGGTGTATAGTCTCAAAATAGTCTATTAAATGTTTGTTTGCACTATTCAATTTGTTTTTATTACCAAAAAAATAAATAAAATAATAATAATAATAATAATAATAATAATAAATGATATGAAATAATGAAAAAAAAATGTACTGGTAATTGTAATTTTATGGTCATTTATGTTAATCCTAATACACAATGTAATGGAGTGCATAATTCAAAATACAGGTAAAAAATACATTCTGAAAATTTCTTAATATTAATACAGTACATTGTGCCCTATTTTTACAGATTTTTTGAATCAAAAAATTAACATGCATTTCAAAACATCATATTCTTCATTGATATGTCCCCCTTGATTTTAAATGTCATGAAAATACATTTTAATGGTGCAAAAAATGCCTAAATTTCTTGTGTTCTTTTGATTTTTTTTTTACTGTAGGATGAAATTCGAGCCGGACTTGTTCTTTTATGGCATTCATCCTTATTGGTTGCTGGATGAACCTAGGCATTGCACAATCACAAATGAAAGTCAATTTTATACTCTCTCCGGAATCGTACAGCCCTACAGCATAGAAAATTTGGCCTTTATTTCCTATAATCCACGTCAAATCATTATCATTAAACTACAGACTGGCAGAAATAAGAGTCCTCAAGGTAGCTGTTGATTTGCTACGTTATAGCTTGGGACTGAAATTAAACTTAAAAAAAAAAAAAACAGAGAAGGAATTAAAAGTATTAATTTTGCAATATTAAACCCACCCACTCTCCCCGTCCGTCTTTTATATTATCGTCGTAAAAGTACATCATTCAGCACAGAGGGTAATCTGTTTGGAAATCACATGGCATTAGATGTCATTAGCGGTGAGTCATCTTTAATGAACACATCTAATGAAGTGAGGCTCACTGAGAGAAAAATCATTTCTCTAGCTTCGAGAGGGCGGTACAAGGTGCGTACGTGTGAGAAAGTGAGCAAATGCGTTTTGTGTTTCATTATGAAGTAAACAAAAGCTCTTACGTCTCGAAACATCATGAGGTTCCCAAAAAACGGTGAAGGCTTTGGGTGCTCGATGCCACATCGTTCCAAGACAGAGTAAGGGGAGATGGAGTACCTATTAAAACAAAGACAAAGAGGTTCAGTGAAAACATCCTTAGTTTGGAGTCAGTGTGTCTGAGCATTACAAAATAATATTGTAGTGCTGTGTAGTCTCTCAATTAATAGGAAAGTCTTAGAAAAACTGCATGTATAATAATTATACAAAAAACAGACAATTCGTTGTGATTAAATAACAGACAAAAGCAATTCTAAGGCCACTGTTTAAATTCCTTGACCCGGGACAACATTAGGGCCCACTGAGTAAGGCCATACCATAGTGGGCTTCCTTTGTCACAGGGTCTAGTACAACGTTCCCAGTTGTCCCCCCTGATGACAACCCTGTGCTTATTGTAGACGGGGATCTAAGTGATGGTTCCTGCAAACACATGATGAAGTATCGGAGAGCACTGGGAAGTGCTGCATTTCCTCTGAGTATGGAAAAGGGGACCTGCATTATGCATGAGGATTGCATCTGCTGACACACCAGCGCTTTGACCACTTTTAACTTTGAAGTGAGCCGTGGGAGATGACGAGACGTTATTCGCTCAAAGAGTGCATTTTTGTCCCCTAGAAGTTAAACACCAATGTCTTAATCCACCAGAGAAAGAGAACAGCGAGTACTTTATTCAAATGTGTGCAAATATTCGCTAACACTGGTGTACCGAAACCCATTTGCAAGTTAAGAAACACATTTCTGGGTGTTTCTTCCACTATGGGCACTTTAATGTCCCAGGAGTTGATTTTTATTCAAACTTTTTTTTTTTTTATATAAAGATCACATTAAACTAGTGGTTCTCAATTAAGGCGCTTGGGGCTCACTAGAGGACCTTAGTAAACTTCCAAGGGCGCCTCAAGATGACTTAAAATGAGACAAGACAACCACTAAAATAACGTGAAACTATTTAGCTTTAAAAAAAAGAAAGGAAAAAAAGCTTATTTAATCACTGTTTTTCACTGAAGGACCAGGATTCCCACAGTCTGGATATATGAAACCTGGATATATGAGGAAATTTTAAGAGTGTGATTAGACCTGGCAAATGGAAATTAATTAAATCTTAAAATGCCACGACATATTTATTTTATCGGGTACAAAATGAGGGGAAAAAACATTATCGATCTACCATTGCTTTATTTTTACTGTTTTTCAAATGTGTTTTTTAAGTATAGATGGAGGACCAAACCTCCAGAAATTAAAAATAAATAAATAAATATAGCAATAAATAATTTGATAAAACAAATATAATTTATTATTAAATTTAATCCTGAATTTATTTCCATTACCTTTATTTTTACATTTATTTTTTATTCTTTTTAACTTTTATTTACTTGAAATTATTTTTTATTTATGTTTTATGCATTCATTTAATAGGCCAAATATATATATTTTTTAATATTTTACCTAAACACAGAGCAATATTTACTTTTATGAAAATGATTTCAGTTTTACACAATTCTGACTATACATTATTTGTGTACAATAATGTACAATCAACAATTTAGCAACAACGTAGCCTCAATTACTATTTAAAAGTACAATTTTAGCTCAGTACAGCTATTTAAAAATGAGTGTACTTAGTTACCATTGCAACAAGTGGAAAAATATTATTTAATTTAATATTTTTAATATATTTAATATAAAAATTCATGTGATTTCCACCACAAAATGAACGCTGATTTGAGATGTTGAAATAGAAAGGACATTTACAGAACAGTTCAAACAAAACAACTTTATACTAGTGAGGGTTTATACTCGAAAAGTCCAAAAGCCTGTATAGTTGAAGAAACACCCTTGTATGTTTTTCTAATCATTTTTGGCTGGAAATACCAAACTCTTACTTCAGCATTGTGGCGAGAAATAACTGCCCCCCATCTTCCTCAAAAATAAAAAAAAAGTACTGTAACCAAAAGATTCTGACATCCATCTCCTTCATAATCTCCAGCTCGGCAGGAGTTCATTACCATATTAATTGTCAGATTAGAGAGTGGGTCTTAACACATGCTGTAAAAAAAAGAGCTGGAATGATAACTCATTTTATGACACGCTCTTAATTACACAGAAGCACGTCGCATCCTAACACGCTCGTCCGGTGCTGAAAGACGATGAATCCCCAGTCCAATCTGTCCATGTCCAGATTCAAAACCATTTCTCACTTAAGCACAAATATATTCACCACGAGTCGTCAGACAAGCATCCAGTCTTTCAACTCATTATTGGTAAAGTGAACATAGAACTAATGTGAAACACATTCACAGCACTCAGCAGGGTGAGATCAGGTTTATCCACAATAGCTGTGGTAAAGTCTTTCAGCAAAACAGGACCAAAGTTGATTTGTCCTTCATAACATGCAGTTTGGAACATTAACAACAGTTTGTTCCAGTTTTGCTGAAGTTCAATCAAAAATCTCTTTAGGGAACATCATAATTAATGTGTTGCTCAAAGAGCAGGTGTTACTGAAGTGTGTCACAGCTCATATGAAGCAGAATGCAGCATATTTCCATATTTTGAAGGCAGAAAAGTTCAAAAGCAGCCAAAACTTATCAATAAAATGACTAAACTAAAAAGCTCAAACATTAACAGCAGGTCAGTTAAAAGTCAATCACATGTGAAGCACAAAAGAAAGTCCATTTTAAAAGGATATTCTAATAGAGCATGTTGTTAGGTTAAAGGCCCCGATACACTTCAAACAAAGTTCGTTTTCGTTCTTCGTTTGGGGGCAAAAAGAAGTTCGAAAAGACTGAGCTACAGTATACTATTTACGAACATTCCCACACCCCTGTGCTGCGGGGAGGCGGGTGTAAATTAATGTAAACGTATGCCGCGACGCTCGTGCGTCTGCCCTAAACACAACAACGATGCAATGATGCTGTATTTAGGTCTTTTATTAAACTGGATAAATTATTACATGTTTTTATATTTTATGTGTTGTCATAATTTGATAAAAACAAAGGTTTATTATTGTATGTTCTTTTGGCATTTCATTTATTGTATACCTTTTAAATTCGCTTATTGAAAGAACAACAGCAGCAGCAGCAGCATGGTGTAACATTTATTTGAAACATGTATTTGGTACTTGCTACCTTATATCTTTACTCTTTCATTTCATTCTTTTCATGGCTTTGGAAAACTTCCATCTGATGTTTCTCTAAGTCGCTTTTTGCATAACTCTGGGTCGTTGACACCAAGCGTCATTGCAATTTCTTTCTAGGAATTAAATGCTTTCTCTCAATCTTTAAAGTCTCTCCGCGAGCGATTGTTCAGGTGCGGATATATTTGTGGCAGCTCAGCTATTTGACACAGTGTTTTTATGTTGCTAGTGACTTGGAGATGTTGTTCCCCTGTCTGACCTCCATTGAATGAGAAACGAACTGGGAGAAAAAAAAAAATTGCACGTCAAAGAGGGTGGAGTTCAAGAACACACCCACCGATTGCGTAATCGCCACGGACCAATGGTAGCTCTAAGGTGTTTAGGAGCCAAAACGAACTCCCCCAGAAAGTTCGCTTTGGTGAGCTGTATCGAACTGCCAAAATGAACTCAAAACGAACTTCGTTTCGGCCTGATTTTGTTCGAAATTACGTCATATCAGTTCGTTTTTCGATTTCGTTTGAAGTATATCGGGGTCTTAATACACTGCTCTAATAAGAACAACAAACATATAGAACACACAAGTATTAGAATTGTGAATCCATCTTGTTAGTAATTTTAATTTACTAACAAATTGTAAATTTACTGTAAAATTTAAATTTAATGTAATTTACGCCTCACACAAAGAATGCTATTTTTCAGAAACAACATTGGACCCATTGACTTTCATGATACAGAAAAAAAAATACATTTTTAAAAATATCTTCTTTTGTGCTTCACAGAAGAAAGAAAGTCAAGCAGGTTTGAAATAACATGAGAGCAAGCAATGATGACAGAAAATTAAATTTTTCAGTGAACTCTTTAAAAGAGGTTCAAGTTTTTCCAAACCATCATGCTTTCTTCTTCTGTACACAAAAAAGATATTTTGAAGAATGTTAGTAAACAAAACAGTTGCCAGTAGCCTTTGAATTCCATAGTATAGAGGTCAAAGGTTACCAGCCACTGTTTGTTTGCTAACATTCTTCATAATATCTTCTTTTGTTCAACAGAAGGAAGAAACTCATACATGTTTGGAACAACTTGAGGGTGAGTAAATAATTACAGAATTTTCATTTTTAGGTGATGTCTATGTCTATACACTACTACACTGTAAAAAATTATCGTGATTTTAACGGTAAAAAACTGAAAATGCTACAGTAAAAACCTGTTAAATGGTTAACGGTAAGTTCCTGTAAAATTGACAGGGAAAAACCGTAAACTGACGTTCCCAGAATTCCCTGCGTTGCATTTCAAATTTTGTTTGAATTTGATGTTTTTTCTTTGAAATAACTATGTTTCTTCTTAGTTTTTTCTTATCAGTTATGTTTATTAGGGTTGTATGTTACATCTAATGTTGTTAAATTAATGTTTATTGCATATTTCAGTTTAATGAGTCTCACCATGATGGTGTTTAGTGTTTGTGTGAATGACACTGTGCACCTTCTATATATGCTATTATTTAAAAGCTGCTTGTGATGGGCTTTGGTTCATCATGTGACTTTCTCATCACCACCTGCATTTGGTGGTTATCAGTGTATTTCAAAGGTACAAAACAGATTTCAGTACTTCAATAGGTTGGTATTTTAACATTATATCAGTTAATGAAATTACGGTATTTAACTGTAAATTTAAGTTAAAACCGTAAAATCTAAAACGTTATTACCGTATTTTTTACGGTAGAATTCCGGCAACCACAGCTGCCGTTTTTTTACCGTAAATTTTACGGAATTTTTTTACAGTGTATGTCTATACACTACAGTATATGTGGATGACGGTTATAATTGACTAACCTGTTTACCGGCTCAAATTCTGCCGAACACTGAATAGATGCTGATATGTCAATATGCAAAGTCATATTAATGTGCTCATGTTTGTGATGCCAATACCGAGATGTTATCTGAATGACCCATTTTTGCAGCTTAGTTTCCATAACTGAGTGTACACTTTGTTATGAATGTTATAATATGTCTACATATGTCCATTTAATTATTTGACTACAGACCTACTGCACGAGACAGCACACAACTGCATAATGATCAATTGTAGTTCAATGCAAGCCTGAGCTGACTGACAAATCCAGCGAGGCATCTCCTCTGTGTCTCTCTCCAGGCTAGATAAACAGATGTTGATGTAGCTTATCAGTGAATACGCCTGGCCATTTCTGAGCCCTGTGCCAGGGGCAAAGAGAGAGACAGAGATGTGCCACAGGCTAAATATACTGGGAAAAGGCCAGGATGGAAGACGGTCCCTAAAAATACCACTAAAATTCACACCCAGCCTCCTTGTTAAATATTTACCCCAGCCTTACTCTCTGTCCTTCCCAAATGCGAATGTTAGAGGTCCTACAAGGTAAGGACGGACCACTGCTGGGCACCGACACAAATATATCAAACTTGTTTCAACGTAAAAAATGTGTATGTGCTGGAGTCATTACTGGACACTCTGACAAACACAAACTTCTCCAAGGCTGATATAGTTAAACTTGCACATCATGAAGTCATTAAAATGTATGAGTTTAGGGTGACCTGTAACTTTGGGGTGAACGAGCAGGAAGGGAAGGAGAGATTGAAACAACCGTGTCTGACTGACAGCAAGAGACTCACTGTGTTGTTTTCAGAGCGATGTTGGAAGGAACAGGCCAGCCAATGTTCTCATTAGGGCCAAAAGTGCCATAAAGGAGGAGAGATACAGTGTGAGGTGAAAGAGGGGTGAGAAACTGAAGAGTTGCTGTCCAGATTCTGGGAAAAAAGGCTTTTTTTCCCTTTCTGGTACAGAATCAAGATGCTCAAACTGTGGCTCTGTTTGAAAAACTAGTGAGCTCTCTATGTAGGCAGTATTTCCTAACCTCACACTCACACAACCGCATAGGTAAAGATTAAGTACCTCTTCATCACTAATATATATAATACTGAATATCATTTAGCATTAATATATTATTATTCCCTAGTAAAAATAATATATTTAAAATACATTTATTTCATACTAAGTATAGTTCAAATCTATTAACATTTACTGACAGATCACTCAAGACCTACTGATATAAAAATTTTAATGAAACTTTATTTGGAGTATTACTTGTGCACAATGCATATTTCTTATTAATAAGCCTAAAATGTGTTTTAATGTCACTTTTGATGAGGATTGTATGATCTTTGAATAATATCGCCCTTTAAATGCAAAATATTTAAAGTGTACCAAAAATATACTTGCAATAGTTCCACTTTAGCACAATCAAATATACTAAGTATGTCTTTAATTGGACTTCAGCACTACTTCCGCACAATTAAAGTGCATTAAGTACAAAATTAGTTGTTCCAATTTAGCAGACTTGAAGCATACCAGTGTAGTATACTAAAAGTACAATTGCAGGGCATTTTAGTAAGTACATAAATATGAAAATGTATTTGTAGTATACTTAGCATGAAATAAATGTATTTCAAATACATTTAAGTATATTTATTTTTCACTAGTGTTAACATCAATTAAAATCAAAATGCTACAAAAAATGTTTTTCTTAGTCAGTATTTTGTCTTGTTTTCCAGTATAACATTTTTAAATTAACTTCAGAAGAAAAATGACATGAGATATAGTCTTGTTTTCTGAAAAATGCATTGAAGTTAAATGAGTTTGTGCTTAAATGGGGTAAGAAAAATTAAACTTGTTTTCACTTTTAATAACAAGTAAGTATATTTTTCTTACCCTATTAGCAATATGCAAGTAGCTTCCTCTTTCTTTGATGGACATGAGTTTGTTTGCATTTCAAGTTCTGGGGGCAATTATGGAGAAACTAAAGACCCAGCGGCAAATTAATTTAGAAATTCATTCCAGATGGGACTTTAAACAAAAGTCATTTTCCAGTCTTTGTGTGGTGGATTAAATACCACAGAAGCTAAATAAGTGTAACATATCTCCAAATAACAGCGAATAAACTGTAACTTGTAACGACTTACAGTCTTTTCACTGACCATCTGATGCACACACACTATAAACGAAATATTAAAAACTAAAATATTTATAAAGACTAATAAAAATGGGGAAGCACTTTCCCCATTCTGTTGGGTTTTGTACACTGCTTTGCAAGTTTGAGTTTTGCACTGATATATCATTACGATATAACTATGGCTGTAAAAAATAATGCATTAAATTCTGTGGTTAATATTAATACTAAATGTTAAAAATGATGGCACATATTTTACTATAGTGTTGAATGGTTACAATTACTTATCCCCAGAAATTGATTAAAAAAAAAAAATCATTTAACAGAGGCATCAGTATTGGTATTAAAATACCAAAAAACTTATATAAAAGAAATATACCATGTTTACGTCTTTTACATTTAAATTGCAGACAGTAATAGCGGACAGTTTGTATGTTTCAGAGAAGGACTTTTAGTATCAGCAAACATCTCCTGAAGCACTCAGAGTCTCAGACGCACACATTGATTCTGCCGGGCATAAAAGTGCAAGCTATAATTGCTCTGAGCTGCTTCTAGTGTCTCTCTTGATCATCCATGACACATTTGATTTCTTTTCTATTGTAAGAGCCTATTAAAAATGGGCACCAATAAAAGCGCATTGATTCATGCAGGATTAGCCCATCGGACAAGAGTTTTATCACGGCCACAAAATCGCCAGCTCCCTCTGTCGCTCTCATGCACACACTAACGTGTGCAGCTGCAGTCACATGGACCATGATTTGCCAGCTTTCCACTCAATAGTCTACTGATGGTGCCGTGGGCCTGGGTGGGCTACAGAGCAAGTGTGCATGGTGAAAGCAATGCCCAGAACTGCTTAAGCGGTCTGGTGGTGGGCAGAGGACGAGCTCCCCTGTGGAGTTTTGTGCAGTACCCAGACCTGGATCAGACGCTTGGCGGTCACGCCGCGGTAGTGAGCTCAGGCCTCACATTTATCTCTGAGAGCAGAGAGCTGCTGCGATTGATCAGCTGTGGAAGAGGAGGTGCTACGGTCCAGCACAACACCAAACAATCTGCGACAGCAAGTCTAGCGACACACAGCAACAACAAACACAGGACAGAGAGCCAAATGAGTTTAAACCACACAGTACACAAACACATGATTTAAACATCTTTAAAAGCAAATTCAGTGTTTAAAATGCATGTAGCCCTTCAAAATAAATGATCCAGTGTTGCGAGCATGTTTCTTAGTACAGAATCTGATCTCATTACCATGATGAAGATCTCTTAAAATAAACTTTTCACATCACTGCACCTCTTAACACAAGCAACATGGGCTTCTTTGAACAAAAGGCTTGCAGATAGCATCAAATAAGGACAATTTTATCTATTTATTAATTTATACAGAATATCTAAGGCGTATAATGATTCATTTTTAAATCTCATGATGATTTTTTTTGCTGGTATTGGTATCGACCAGGGTTGTGATACAGAATTGAATTAAGACTGCCTTTTAAATTCCAGTTCAGTTCCTGAATTTGAATTTAGGATGCAGATATTATGCAGAAGCAGAATTAACATGGACTGAATTCTGAAAAACTGTAATTTTAGCTAGAAAAGCCAAAGGCAAACTTTGAATGTTGGCTTGACAAAGACTTGTTTTGGGGGGAAAAATTACATTTAAAGATTTATAGGGTATATTATATGAGTGTTATAATGATAGATATAACACTGGGTTGGTAATAGCATTTACTAAAACTAGTAAATGAATTTTGTGTTGGAAGAATACTTCATTTCCAAAAGTGAATAAACTGTTGAATTTCTTAGAATCCCTCTTTCTGTCATTCCAACTCTACTTCCTGTCAGGTGTAGCCAATTAAATTCAAAATCCAACTTATGAATCAAAAGGGAGCCAATTCTTTAATTCAGAATTTTGCATAACCCCTCGTATCAACTACTGGTACCATGGCAATTCTAATTATCATGAAACATAGATTCCTCATTATCGTCTCATACCAAATACCAAGGCCAATATCAGAAATCAGACACAAAGGATCGACAAGGTCTCAGCCTGAAATCCTCTTAATCTCAGTAAGAAACACAAATGAGATAGTGTCATTCATGCACAGAGAGGCTCATACAGGGGCGTCCAGTTTGACACAGGCTCACAGCTGCGCATTTAAAAGATTCTCCTCTGTCACATAATCAATCGCACGCAGGACTCTTAGGATCACACAATGAAAATCGACCTGCATTTTCATACATACATTAGAGGTAGAAGATATACATTACATGCTGAAATGTTTAGGGTTACAGTAAAGACTTGTACACTCTCAAAAAAAAAAAAATTCTATTTCAAACAAATGCTTTTCCCTTGAACTTTCTATTCAAGAATCCTGAAAAAAACGTTTCACGGTTTCTACAAAAATATTAAGCAAACAGTTTTTAATATTAATAATAATAATGAATATTTCACGAGCAGCAAATTAGCATATTAGAATGGTTTCTGAAGGATCATGTGACACTGCAGACTGGAGTAATGATGCTGAAAATTCAAGGTAATTCGGTCCTGTTCAAATAATTAAAAAAATCTAAATATTGTTTAATAATCATTTCTTTCAATGCATTCTATAAAAACAAAACAAAAATCAATAAAAGATACATTTTTGATTTGTTATGAATAATCTTATCCTTTGATTTGAGTTCCAAATAGAACACAAAAATAAACAAATTAGGGGAAGTACTTTATCATTTGTTGAGTGCTATACTGTAGGCATGACTGCACACACTAATTTGGGTCTATAAACCTCTTTCAAATGGATACTCTTCTCTAGCTATTGATGTAGATCATCTAACGTACACCTTGCAGCTTTTGTGTCAGTCAGTAAATAGCTATTATTGAACATTTACCGCATGACGCATTTACATTTGATTTGTGCACAGCTGGAGATGCATTCATGTAGACATCTATTTTAACAAAGTTGTGCGCTGTTACTGTACCCAGAGGGATTGTTGAGTGCCGCCATGTAGCTGAGATAACCAACCTACACAGTTGATGTAAGATATTCTTGTTTACCGACCCGTGTCGTCGCGCTATGCAAACTAATGGCTGTATGTTGAAAGCCCCTCACTGAGTTTAGAGGGGGTTTTTAATGACTTCTAATTCCTCTCATCACTAGGCGACGCGCACTTACAATTCAGCATACCAGCCTTTATTAAACACACAAACACTTTTCCCTCATTATAGCTACAGTCCGTGTCACGCTACAGAGGAAGGAGTTCATGTGTCATTTCAGCGCTCAACCATCGTCAACCATTCATCAGTGTGCTTTTTTAAAATGAAGAGAAAGGAAAAAAGGAATAAACCGAGAGAGAGAAGGCAGTTTGAAAAGAAGTATATCTTGCCCTGTCATCTCCTCACTGCTGAAGTGCATTGTGTGTGCAGGTGCACATGTGTAGCCAGCTGGACTCCATTTGCACTTCATTAATCCTATAAGATGCCAAAGGCAAAAAAAAGAAGAAGAAATTTTACGAATTACAGAAAGATGATCTAATGCAAAATCATATCATAACGACAGTAAATTAATGCAAGCTGCAGGAGGGCTTGTCAGTCGCTTTCTGGCACTTTATAGCAAAGCAGCAACACCGCAAACAACACCAAGAGCCTGACGAAAGCGACTGCTGACTTCGTCACTTCATAATCGAATAACAATTGTGCAATTTGAGATTTAATCTATGTATAACTCTCTCTCCGCAAATCTGCAGCATGAGGTGTCAAGACAATCTGGTTACAGACTTTAATGGTGTGTGCTAGGGTACTCCATTTCCATATTAGCTGGCCTATCTTCACGGCGGTCTTGCACGGCGAGCGGTGGCGAGCTCATTTACAGCGAAGGGTGGATCTGGGTGAAATTAGAGTAGATTACCATATTTAGATTTATTAGGTGCCCGTCACCGTGGAAACGGAGGAGCGTAGCAGCTTCTTGGGGAGGTGCGACCGTTTGATACGATTAACATCTGTGATGGATGAGCTGTCCAACGGCCCTCAATTAAACAATAACTATTCCACAGGCTGGCCAATGACAAAGAAAGTCAAACAGTGTGTGCAAGTGCCTTGCTGCCAAGTCAGCTGTCCACAGCTTGATGCAATCAGCATTGAATGGTCGGTGCGCAGCTTCTACTTTCACGTTGGAGGGCAAAGATAGTCACTTAGATTGGGCTACTGAGGTCCCAGAGGGAACAGACAATCTAGCACTCTGGGAATTCGCTACAGTGAGGGTAAAGAAAGAAACTAGCAGTTATGGATGAGGAATTTTTGTCCAAGCAAACACACACGGAGCACCAAATGTTCTTAAATGCGCTCTACTGAAGCAATAAAGTAAAAGAGGCTGTGCTACATTATGAGTAAAAGGCTAAAAGGCTGCTGTGAGGCTTGACACTTGAGGCTTGAGGCTTGACAATATAACACGGCTTTGAGTGCCATATTGAACTCAAAACAATCATTTGTAGAAATAATGAAACATTTGGACTTCATTGACTTTCGTAGTATATTTTCTTTTGTGACCTACTACCAAGAGTCAACTATGTAGTGGAAACCTAACTAAGTTCCAATAGGTATAAAGGAATAGTTCACCCAAAAATGTAAATTTGCTGAAAATGGATCCTCTGCAGAGAATGGGTGCCATCAGAATGAGAGTCTGATAAAAACATCAGAATAATCCACAAGTAATCCACACTACTCCACTCCATCAGTTAACATGTTGTGAAGTAAAAAGAAGCGTGTTTATAGTAAACAAATCCATCATTAAGGCATTTTAACCTTAAACCATGCACCTGGCCAAATTACAAGTCCATAATTTATAATAAAACTTCCTCAACTGAAAAAGTCGATCCCCTCTTGTCCCGGAAGCAACGGTTTGAAAAATGTCTTAATGATGGACGCAGCTTTTCACATCAAAAGATTTAAATTGATGCACAGAGTCATGTGGATTACATGTGGATCATGTTTTTATCAGCTGCTTGGACTTTAATTCTGACGGCACCCATTCACTGTAGAGGATCCACTGGTGAGCAAGTGATGTAAATTTCTCCAAATTTGTTCTGATAAAGAAACAAACTCATCCACATCTTGGATGGACTGAGGGTAAGTAAATTTAGATTTTTGGGTGAACTATTCCTTTTAGTATCCCTCTTCTACAAGATATAGTCCCTGGCATTGAACCTTGTATTGACCAATCAGCAAGCAGAACCAGAACTCTTTGTTCTATAAATCTAGAACAGAATCTCCAGGAAAAGTGCCACACCAGGGTCAGAGGAAAACATTTACACGACTTTCACTCAATATCACTATTGAACAGCTTCATGATGGTTTTTATAGGGACGATCTCCTTGGACCATCTGGGTTTGAGTGTCTTCCTCAAGGGCACAATGATGATCGCTTCATTCTTGTGGGAATAAAACCAGCAACCTTTCAGTTACCAGCCCAAACTGTAACCACAATACCATAGCTAGGCTCTCAAATTAAATACAGATCACATGGGGTGATTTTTTAATTCTATGTGAATCACAACCTAACATCTCAGGCTGTCTGCATGTGTTTAAATACTTTAATAACGTAATGCATGAGGATTAAGAGTTTTAATAGACTCCTGCAAAGAATCCAAAAAAGCTCTTCTTATGGAAGAGCGATAAAGTGAAGCAGAGGAGTCCATATGATATCACAGCAGATGTCACACATCTACTGCAAGTGTGTGACCTTTCTGAAATGGTGCCCGTTGTTTATGCAGTCCAAAGGGTGACAGATGGGTTAGCACTCGACTCTGTCTCTTAAATTTTATGAGAGGATCTATTAGAATATGTCATCTTCTCCACTCAGCCTTGCCAGTGGAGAGATTCGGTCATGGTCACAAGGCCCCTATATTCACAGTGTGTTAAGTGAGAGGGATTAACAAGTTTTCAATAAGAGACGAAAAAACAAACTTCTCAGGTTTCACAGAAGGGGGAATTTACCATCTTTATGAGGAAGGAGATACATTTTGAATGTAATGAAGACAGGAACAACAGAAGAAGATCAATAGGAACGAGTGCATTAACCTTTACATAGGGAAGAGCGGGGTAAGCTGTGTCACTTTTTACTTAAGTTGTCCTTTATAAGAAAGGAGAAATGAAACAGACGTCAAACTACACCTAATTATATTTCAGGATGTCCACTATTAAATTAAATTAAAGAGCTGGACTCTAAGATAGGGACTCAAATATTTCTCACTACAAAAGTTTTAAAAGAAAATGATTCATAAGACAATGCAAGTACATGTTGCTTTCTCAGAGTTCCCACACAGGCCACTAAACTCAGCATTAGAATAAACTGGCCAAATTTAGATATGATTATCTTACAATTTACACAACAACAGACGTTCAGCTGCTCATGTCGTCAAGTTACCCAAATAACCTTTTTTGCAATGTCAAAGTCCAGCAAGTAACACCGAATCGCAGAGGACTGAACCTAACAGCTTCATTTGCCAGTAGGTGACGCTTTGGCTGTCTCCAGTCCCCTCTCATCATGCCTTTATGCGTAATGAGGCAGAAGGGGACAGAGTTCAGAAGAAGTTCAGCTCACTGCTAATCATGCTTTCCTCACATTCTGGCAATTGCAAACACT
>JAFVLL020004964.1:32139-123734 GCA_021397915.2 Tor tambroides | reverse complement strand
TCATCCCCTGATATAAATCTCCATTTGCACTGTGACAGAATGAGTGAGCCCTTACATAACTAACCTCTTTAAGTCCACTGTGAATGACAGTCGTGCCTTTGCCAACAGACAGGAATTTACTTGTTCTGAAACAAAAATGTGTGTGTGTGTGTGTGTGTGTGTAAGACAGCTAAAAGTTAAATAACAGGGACAGCATTTGTACCCCATGGAGGGAAAAAGCAGTTGATCACTATCGGATTCTTTCTTTTCTATTAAATCTCTTTAATATGTCTAGCATATTCTTGAATCATTTAAATTTCTTAGAAAATGTTATGTCACTTTCAGCAAGAATGCAATAAAGGGCCTAACACCTTTTCTATTATTATTATGTTTCTTTGTAAACAAATACACAGTGAAAAAAATGTGCTTAATCGTCAGAAAATGCTGACCATCAAAATCAAGAGGTCAAATTAAATATTACGATCTATTTTATTTTCTAGTCATTTTCTATAAGGTTTGCAGTGCTGTTACCAAAATATTAACAATAATTAATTTATTTTTTATTGATTATTTTAAAATGTTTATTATTTAGTAAATAGTAACATTAATAATAATATAATAATATAATGCATTAATAAAAGGAATAATACACACACACACACACTGTATTTACATTATTTTTAGTGTGTGTGTGTGTAGTTAGATATAAAATAAAATATGTAATAAAATATAAATATTTAATAAAATTACAAATTTCATTTTAATATTACAGATTGAATGTCAATGTCAAAAAGCAATGCATGCCTCCAATGCTATATAAATATTAAAAAGTATATAATTTGCGTATTCTTGGAAGGTGCTATTTCTTTTTAATATTCCACTGATATATATTCTGCAATAGAATTTTATAGAACCTATAATTTAATTCTTTAGATAACCTTGTAAAAAATTACTCCAGTTGAAGTATTTTACTTTAAATGAAACTAACTACAGCTGCAGATTTTTTTTTTTTTGCAGTTTAAAAAGGGTTTGAATAGTAATGCAATATATTATGCCACGGGTCATGGCACCACTAAAAAAGCAGTGATGCTTCAGTGGGATATAACATTATGTAAGCATAACAATGGATGTTATATAATAAGAATACCTTAGCATTTAACCGGAAGGAAAGACGCTTATCTTTTTAGACTGGCTTAAGTTCTTCTTAAACCTTAATTAACCTGCAAGCTGTTGTTGTCCAGAGCACTCTTGTTGCTATGGACAACATAAGAAAGTCTTTTTTCAGTGCTCCTTCTCTGTTAAAGGTGACAATATGAATGTTTCAGAAGGAAGGGTGCGACTAAGCCCTGTAAAAATGGCTGTAATTAAATTCACTGATTCCAACACTGTAATAAAGTTCTGATACAGAAAACTAAATATAACCTTAATAGAGACCTGCAACTCTAATCAGCTTCTCACCAGACTGAGTCACTGTATTATAAGAGCAGTGTTTAACTAATCCTTTATTTAAATGCTAAGCACTTTTGTTTAAAGTCACCGTGTTGTTTTTGAGGCCACTGCTGTCTAAAGGAATCATGTCACTGTCTATAAAACTCTGCTGAATGCTACAGAAAAAAACATGCTTTGTACTACAAATGACTGGATTCAGGTTTTTTTCTTGATAAAGTTCCATACATTTGTCAATGTCCTACAATAAAAGGATAAATTTAGTTGGGAACCAATAAAATTGAGACACTCTGTCAGAATGCATATTGTGTAAATTTTAAAAATCACCTTTAGACTTTGCAAAGGCAAAGCTATGTTATAAGTTCAGAGGACACTGATGTAGTAATCAATTCTCAAAGAAAAATAGAAAACAGCTCTGTTTTGCCAGATTTACCATATGGAAACTCTAACTAAACCTCCAGGCATCTGAGTAAAAAATGAATTCTTGTTGCTTGTTCAAATTACAATGTCCCCACACTTTTTGACAGTTTCCCCACATGATTTAAATACGACTATTCTATGTTTTTTTTCTTTTGCAATTTAAAGGAATAGTTACCCCCCTCCAAAAAATAAATAAATATATAATTGCAGATAATTACTCACCCTCAGGCCGTCTAACATGTAGATGACTTCATCTGAACAGATTTGGAGAAAATGTAGCATTACATCACTTGTTTACTAATGGATCCTCTGCAGTGAATGGGTGCCGTCAGAATGAGAGTCCAAACAGCTGATAAAAACATCATAATAATTCACAAGTAATCCACATGACTTCAGTCCATCAATTAACGTCTTGTGAAGCGAAAAGAAATGAATCTATCATTAAGCCATTTTAATTTCAAATCATCGCTTCAGGCTGAAATCAATAATCTATAGCCTAATTACATTTCCTACAGTGAAAAAGTCCATCCCCTCTTGTCCTGTCACATAAAAATAAACTGACATATTTGTTTAGAACTGTTTTAAACCATTTTTGCTTGTAAACAGTGCTTGATCTGTGCATATTTCTCTCCTGATTCAGACAACACGACTTTTTCACTAGAGAAAGCAATACTATGAATAGTGGACTCATTTGAAGATAAAAAGGTCTTAATGATGGATTTGTTTATTATAAAGACACAGCGTTTTGCTTCACAAGATGTTAATTGATGGACTGGAATCATGTTGTGGATTATTGTGATGTTTTTATCAGCTGTTTGGACTATCATTCTGACGGCACCCATTCACTGCAGAGGATCCATTGGTGATGCTGAACTTCTCCAAATCTGTTTTGACGAAGAAACAAACTCATCTACATCTTGAATGTAGATTTTCATTTTTGGGTGAACTTTTATTTAATTCCGTTTATTTATGTTTTTATTTTTGAGTACATATTTTACATCTAGATATGTTTCATAGCTTGACCTTGCAAGATTTTTATCAGCTCTTAAGGATTTACTCCTGTCTTTACTATTGCTACAGTTATATTCCTAAGGCTTGTGACCAAGGAAACTATGAATTACCTTCAGCCTTGCCTACACGTGACTGTAAAATGGGACCGGAATCTGAATGCTGTCTGCATTCAAACGGGAAGGCATTTAAAAGATAAGTGCAGAGACACGTGTGATTGGAATTTGATCTGATCGCGCCGTCCTTCTCCTGAGGAAAACAAGCCTGAGCTGTTTGGATCTCACAGTGGTACTAACTTCCCAGAACGCATTAGAAACATCGGTCATGAGAAATCTGCCATTGCAATCCGTAAATAACAGTGTATGTGTTTTGTGACTGGAAACCTCATGATGAAATTGTTTTACTCACCAGTAAAGGAGACCGAGGAACAGCAGAAAAAGGCACACAGACACAGACCATCCACTCGCCTCGACTCCAAACCATTTCAGAACGTCGACTAACGGCTGCATGATGAGACCCGTCACTCTTACTGCTGCTTTCTGCACACAAAGAAGAGACGCTGACAAATTAACTGCACTTAAGAGTTCAAAGTATTTATCTGTAACATCACAACACAACAGCTTAAAATCTGCCAGATAAACATCAGCTCTTGATAAAATCAGATCTTATCAAATCTTAGTAAAACAAGACAAGTAAAATAAAATATAACATCAATAAAAGCTATTTATTAATGGTCTTATATTAAAAAAAATAAGGTAACCAGTAGTTGTATCTTATTATCAAAAGGATGAGCTACAGTTGTATTTTTTAACTAATGTTAAAACAGATTAATAAATTCTGTAACAAATGCATCACTCATTGTTAGTTAATACATTCACTAACGTTAACTAATGGAACCTTTTGGTAAAGTATTACCCAAAAAAAGGATACTTTTACATGCACCCATTAATTTTGGCGCTTGATGATTAACACACAACAAAGTCACTAACATAAAAAGAAACACTTAAAATGGGATTTATGTGAATTACGTTGCTAACCGCATGGAACGTCATATACAAGTTTACTGTAATAACGCACCAGTGGAATTTAAACCTAGCTAGCTAGCATTAAAAAACTAAACAAACAGATATGAAAAATTCAGTGTGACAAGTTACTTTTCCTACAGTTAAAATTAACTTTTGGT
Organism: Tor tambroides; assembly: GCA_021397915.2. Taxonomy (NCBI): domain Eukaryota; kingdom Metazoa; phylum Chordata; class Actinopteri; order Cypriniformes; family Cyprinidae; genus Tor; species Tor tambroides. The sequence goes on along the minus strand of JAFVLL020004964.1, from coordinate 119,698 downwards.
GAAAAAAAGTAGTGTAAAACAAACAACAACCAAACAAACGAAGTTTTGTCATAACAGTACATCGAACTATTGGAAAAAAAAAAAAAATTGGCAAAGAAATTCCATAGAATTATATTGAAACAGTGACCCAAGCAATATCTGTGACTTTGCCAGTTTTTTTACTTGAAGTGCAAAAACATAACAACCACCCAGAAAAGCATAGAGATGCCTTTGCAATCAACAACAATAGAACTGTGACTCTGAGTTCTGCATTTGCAAGCATCACTCATGTTTTCTTCATAAATAAATATCTAGGCTAGTTAAACAGAATGAAATCCTTCATGAAGATGGAAACACTACCCTGTGACACTTGACCCATTCACCTAACCCACATTTTCAGGTAAGTTAAATACAAAATGTAAATAGTTAACCAGCTCACAAGTTGCAATGGTCAAGAACATCTGTAAAAAGAAATAAATAAAGAGTTGTAAAAACTATAAAACTATAAGAGCTATTTGTTTTTTACAGCCCTGTTTTACATGAGGAAAAAAACACAACACATACTGTATACCTAATCATACAGACAGTAGAAAGATGAATCCTTTTACATTATTAGAAACAGAATACAACAATTAGGTAATGCTAATTTACAGATTCCTCCAACCTTTTATTTGCACCATTCACTGCTTCTGTTTGTACATGTTTGATGCTCTACTGTTTACACTAGTCACATGTGGTTTCATGACTCCTCTGACATTTCTCGAAATCCCAAGAACAGGCTCTGGATTGTGAACAAGAAGCCTTGAGATACAACTCATGTCTGAGTTCTCATCATTGACATTGTAAAGATGCTCTTCCATGTCAGTGTGGAGGTACAGTAAATCTCCAAGGAAATATAGCCTAAAAAAAGACAGCACCCACAAGAGCTGTCTACCTGCCAGCGCACACCAGCTAAAGGTAAAGAATGCTTACATTCTGTTAATGCTGTTTTAGTTAACGCTTATACATTCTGTTAACAGTGAAGTTCTTGACTTTAGCAATCATGTTCGTGAAGCTACACACAAAGTGTTTTATGTAGGCTAAAAGTCAGCTGACATTCTATTATCAATAACTGTTAGTCTGAGAGCATGTAAAGACATCGAGCTGTGTGCAAAAGGGCCAATCATATACAATCTCGCAATAATGCCACATCATTTCTTAACAGATAATGCTGACACTATGCATGATTCTCAGTGATTCTAATACATAAATCAGAATATGAGTTTAGACAAATATCACATTCTTACTTGATCATACAATAAAGATCAGAACTATAAAAAATTATAATCACCACAAAGAATATATTAATAACATTAGTTGAGTGAAAAATGCGTCACATAATCAACCAAACAAATCAATCAATCAATAAAAATGTAAACAAATGAACATTTTTTTATAGGACTACAAAGAAACATTTTTTCTTCTTCTTACAAGTCATTCTACAAAAATTCGATTTGGTAGTGCTTTAATTTCTGTTACATCTGCGCATACTGTATGTGATTGTGAAATTTCCCCGAAATTCAAGTTAAGACTGTTTATAATTTAGGCTACTGTCAACAATGTGTTACTGTTTTACCAATACACATACGAAGAATAAGTTCAATACTTTCCATGCTCTCTGTGTCATGTCACCTTTCCTCTGTTGTTTTGTAATAGAATCCGTACAACGGTTTACGTAATAAAAAAGGGCGAGCAGCGATCATCATGCACTCTGCTAATAATGTTTGCTGTTGCTTGAGTAAATCTGGGATGTTACAATGTTATCAAAGGTTTATGATACCAACATTATTAGTAAATGATACAAACAATACGCTCACCCCGTGTTTGATAACAACCGCTTGCGATGACACTGAGGCGTTCTGGAAAATGTAGTTTTTATGCGGCTGGAAAAAAATCCCACGCAATGGCTTGTGGTACTTGTAGTTTGTACTGATAGCTAGCTAGGGCACCATACACAAGAATTGTAGCCTGCAGTTCTTTATCACACTCATAATCCCCACATTTAATTAACTACATTTTAAAAATATATAAATTAAAAAGCTATGAAATAATTCAAATAGCCTACTATTTAATATTTTGTGGCAGTTTATTTGTTTGCTATAGAGCTATATTGTTGTTGTTATTATAAAACACTTTTTTCTGGAAAAAAAAGTGCATGACCTTTTGAAGATTACTGTTTTAATATGTTTGGTATATATATATATATATATATATATATATATATATATATACAGATAACAGTGTTTTTTTTTTAATTGATATGCTATATGATATGCTATAAAATGTATATGCTATGATACATACACAACTTCATCTAATACTATATTAAGAGCATTCTTTTCAATATAAGTTCCTAAATCTATAAACACGGTTTGTTAAATGTTACTTTACACAGATGAAATTTCCCAAGAAAAATTAACAATTTTATAGTCTCATCAAAATATGGAAAGAACTGTTATGGTTTTCTGATGAATCTATCACTCATCTATTGTAATTATTTTAAAAAATGTCCAATGTATTCAAATGGATATCCAGCTCCAGAAATACGGAGAGTAGTTGCAAGCAAGTGCAAATAAATTTATAAGAGATTCTGGCTCAATCTCTGTAATCCCGTTCATTCTGTGCTGAGCAGCCACACAGTTTAAAGCAGACAGAATCATCTAACCTGTGACATTAATAAATAAAAAAGCATTTTTAATGCAATAATCAAATCCTACACTTTAAAATAATTAGGCTACAATAAAAAATAAATAAATAACGTTATTGTTACGATAATAAAACTTTTAAAAGAGAAATATTGTTCAATTAAAAAATCTTTATAATTGTTTACAGTGGAAACACTAAAATTAAAATGATGTGGGCATGGTATCATGGCAATACTAAGTCTTTTTGACATTTACTATAATGGTAATCTTTAAAATTCCTTGGATGCACATGCTATGGTAATATTTCATTAACATATAACACCTCAGTAGACCATGGTAACATCGCAGTAAGGAAGTGATAAATGTAATATCAATAGTATTTTGACAGAACTAGCTGTTTTCAGAACGGTAGCGAGCCGGATCGAGTAGATCGTCGTTTGATTTAGAGGCCCTGTTCAACATGATCGGTTACCTCGTCGTTCGATTACAACGCAAAGTCGCTCCGTTCGCTCTCTCGTTTCTCTCATTGCAACTTTTGCAGGCACTCACTCCACAGACATGATCACCAGCTGAAGCCAAGACCTGCAATTTGGCTCTTTTATTAGAGCCAAACCATCATCGATACCCGTGGAGTTAAGTTGCAGACATCCTTTTTTCATCACGCACCCTGGGCCGATTATCAAATTGAAATTCTGGATGTGATTTTTCTTTCTTTTATCCCTTTTCTCTCCCTGATGAACTGGGTTAGTAATGCAGGAGACAGCAGCGATTCTGTCCGCGGCTCAAGATGGCAGATTTTTATTGAGTTGTGAACAGTGCTGTCGCTTCATTTTTTGCCATGAATAACAGAAATCCTTGCACCGATGGCCCCTGTATACGAAGGTAAGATCTACAGCCCTTACGAGGGTGAAATTAATGTCAGACCTGCACATAATTGACTAACATTATTCACTCTCTCCGCAGAGAGACCGTCGGGTCCTGAGGTTCATTACCAATCTGTTACTTGTGTCAGAAAGAATGCATTTGTTCAATTATTATTGTTTATGAAATCTAGGCTTGATATGCTATCAGTTAGTTGTTGAATTCGTCCAGGTTTATTGTGGATTTTGACTAAAATGTATTTGAAACCGCAAACCTCCCTCTGTTTCATTGTGTAATGCTGTCTATTCACTTAATGTTTATTCTTATTGGCTAGTATTACAAAATACTACCGTTTTATAATACGTCGCTGTGTATTCTGCTTGCTTATAGCATATATAATAGATTATGGATCTATTTAGGGAGGTAAAATACGAAACAGAAAGTGGCCATGAAGCAAACAGGCAGTATACAGATATGGCATGATTCTTGGAATTGCGCTTTCTAATTTCTCGTTTCACTATTAAGTGACTTGTTATTCAGTTGATGCTGCATAATATAATATATGTTGTAATGGATTATAGACTAACTAATACACTGCGGTGTTAAGGTGACTAATCCTTGTGCAGGAATGCTTTATGGAGAATATAGTGAATCCATAGCAGAGTTTTTTTTTCTGTCTTAGAATTTTTTGTTTGAGGTGAGGGGTAAAATCGATTCATCAACAGCCTAAAAAGCTGTTTTTGTTCTCCAGAGAGCATGCTGAGGTCACCTACAGGGTTAGTTCATCATTTACTCACCTAAACCTCTTTTACTTTCTTTTTTTTCTGTGGAGATTTTGGACAGAATGTTAGTGACTGACAGCCTAGTCACTTTCGCTGTATGCAAAATGAAAGTGAACGGTGATTGTGGTTGACATCTTTCCAGCCGCACAGGTTTGGAATGACGTGAGGGTGTGTAAATGATGACAGATTTGACATTTTTGGATGAACCATCTCTTCATGGCTGTGTCTCAAAACCATATGCTGCCAATTTTTGGGCATCATAGGTGCATATGCAGCTTTTTGAGGGTACTATATGTGCCTTCAGTGCTTTAAAATGTAGGTAGCTCACTAGGTTTTCAGACACAGCCTTAGTTGTGGTTGAGTTTGATTTCAGATTGAGATTGAATCATATTCTGGTTGGTTTTTTTCTTTGTATTTGGACAAATACAAGGCAATGCATACGATAGTGCCTTGAAAATGTCAGAGGTGCCATGGCAGCCTCAGACAGCTGAAGGTTTGTATTTGTCTTTTTAAATTTTTTTTCAATATTTCTGATTGATTACTCATGCTCCCTCTGCTGGTGATAGCAACCTCCACCCTTTTTTGTCTTCAAGATTATTTGCACAAAATGAATAAGTATTACTTTTTAATGTTTGCCTTATCAAGCTAAAGCAAGTGGGAAATATGCAAACCTTTACTCACAGTTCTACAACTTTCTTAGTTGATTAGATGATCTTATAGGTAGATGGATGCTGCAGATGGATGGATGCTAGATAGAACTGTAACATTTGAAGACCCTTAAGGTAACATTATGGGACATCTGAAGACCCTTGAGAATTGGTTTAGAGCTTCATGTTACTTTCGAGGTTCACTCTGGCTGTTGTATAAACAGCATCTCCTATGGGGATGTTGACTGTAATCCCATACAAAACCAAGTGAGTTTATTTAAGAAACAGTCTGTGGGACTTCAGCCTAATTGTTTAATCGAACAGTGATGCTCATAAGGTGTAAAGAGAGATTTGTCATTTGGAAGTAGGCTAGTTAATGAAGTAGAAATGACATTGTTCTGGTGGTTTCTCTTTCTCTGCTCTTGCTTATTATAGATGTATGCGCTCAGAAAGGAAATGTGGGGCAGCATCACACATTTCCTTTATTGTCCATATGTCTTGTGTGATATTTATGAATGCAATTATGTAGTTTTCACACTTCAGATGGCTGGTTAATGCAGAAATGTGTTTCTTTTGCTGTTTATCTCTCTTTGTTTCACTTGTAGAGTTGTTTTCATTGCTTTCCAAAAGCTGGGACTTTTAATATGGTGGTGTTGTGTCATTACCTTAGGAATGCCTAATAATTGGTTTATTTGTTGCTTTTTGTGGTTTGAGCAGCCAGTCCAATGTAACGCCAATCTGTGAGTGTATGTGAACACACATTAAAACTAGATTAAATGTCTGGTCATGCTTGTTTAGCATTTATTTACGGACGACTCTGCTCATCTCATGGCTGTCAGATGCGTGGATTGTGTCGCTAAGGCACATGCGCGCTGTGTTGAGCTCTTTTCAAAAGCAGGAGTAAAAGACCTTTCAGTTTGTGAATAAATATCTGTTACTGCTCCAGTTTAGGGTACAGACTGTCCATGGAGACGTTTGTAATGCCAGTCCATAGTGAGAGCTCTTTGTTGTTGCCTTTTCCCCTGCACTGATGTGTCTTTGTGGAGCGCTGTGGTGCAGGCCCAACGCTCTGGCTCAATCCCATACGGAAGAGTAATCTGGGGCCAGAGGAGTCTTGGCTCCTGGCCTCGTAACCCACACTGACATGTTGATAAATGCCTGATGTGAGGACCAGGACAACCTGTCTCTACAGCAGAAGGAAGCAAATGTTTAGCTTTGGAATTCTGGAGATGGAAAGACATCTTGAGTCAGGCCTGGGTCTTTCCAGTTATTGTTTTTTCTCTTTATATTTAGGGGTCATGTGTGGTGATTATCAATATTGTTTGCAGTATGCTTAATCTTTAAAGGAATAGTTATTAAAAAATGAAAATTACATTATTTATTCACCCTTATGCTGTTCCACAAGACTGTATGACTTTCTTTCTTCCCTGGAACATTGAAGGAAGATTGAGTGTTTCACAGAATTTCCAAGTTGCTTTTTTCAATGAAACAAAATTATACCATACTGTTCAAAAGTTTTATTTGGCAAGGATGCATTAAATGAATAAGAACAGCAAAGACACAATTTCAAATACATTTTATTTTTAACTTTCTATTCATTAGAGAATCATGAAAAAGATGCATCATGCTTTCCACAAAAACATTAAGAAACACAACTGCATTGATATTAATAATAAGAAATGCTTCCTGATCAGCAGATTAGCATACTGGAATGAGTTCTGAAGGATCATGTGACACTGAAGACTGGAGTAATGATGCTGGAAATTCAGCTTTGCCATCACAGGAATAAATTACAATTTAAAATTTATTCAAATGAAAAATGGTTATTTCAAAGTGTGATAATTTTTCATTATTGATGCATTTTTGATCAAATAAATGCAGCCTAAGAGGCATCTTTCAGAAACATCTAAAAAATCTTATATCCAAGCTTCTGAGTAGTCTAGAGTATCCAAAGAAACCCAAAAAAAGAAAAAAAAAAAGCACCCTCATATTGGTCCATATGACTTCTCCATTATATTCCAAGCCTTCTGAAACCAATCTTTTAAGAACCAGTATAATGGTCTAAACCATATGATTAGTTTGTCTCTGACCTGTAGGTGATCTCTGCCAACTGTTTTTGCTTTTCAGACCTTTGGAAACCTTCTTGGTTCCACTGAATTTGAGTTCAAGCCACCATCTCCACTTGACGAGCATCTGCGTCATAAATTTCATAAAGCAACTGTTCCAACATGTCTTTCTGTTTTAGTGTTTGAGTTGATTGATTGTCCCTAACTGATCTTAACCCATGCCTAAGTCCCAGGGTCATTGCCAGTTGAGAATTGCAGGAAAATCTATAAGTTTGGAGGTCATCGCCCCTGAGTGAGTTTACATTGTTGCCCCCCTCAATCAAGAGGAAGGGCTTCCTTGTGAGGACACTGAAGCATTGTGACACCGGTGTCTGTTTGGCAGACGGACAATTGCCTGGTTCTCATAGCCATCCACGTTTGAAAACCACAATGGCTGTCCAGGTCATTGGTCACTCTGGAAATAGTCTTTTCCAGCGCATTATCCTCACAGAAGTCCTTACAGGACTTTTCGCCTCACCGTGGGTCAATGAATGAACCGCAGGCTTACTGAATGTGATTATGCTGTCCACATATTGTGCTCCTTTGAAGCCTGAGGGACATTTGAGCTCTCAGAACCTCAGTGGGGAAATGGCTCACAGGTGTGCTCTGGTGCCCAAGGGAGTAGAATTGTGGGATATGGGGGTTGGTTAGGTAATGGGGTCTGTCCTACTGACAGAAACCAAAAGTGCAGGGGAAAACGGGGCTTTGTTACTGACCATGGTGAGCTCATTCATTTTATAGGTGTTTATTTTGCATTTGAAATGCACCAATTTTTGCATGTTTGGGTTGAAACTGAAATGTGCAAAATCAATGCACTGACTGCATCTAAGATTTAAAAAAAAAAAATCTGGCGTTTGTTGGATGATACAACTGCTAGTGAACAAATTCAATATTCCAACACGATCTCATAATGTGTCTCTCATTATCAATAAATAACTGTCTGAGAAAGACGTTGTTAATGGCAAACGTATTTGTAAATGAAATCCAGATAGGAGTAATAAAAGTAAAGTCATTTGCACTCTGTGTATGGCTGTAATTATCTTCAAAGCTCAACAAGTATGAAATATAAACACAGTGGATGTTTTGGTATAGCATGTTTTTCTCATTAACTGATTTATGTGGGTGCTTGTCACAGTGACGCTGACCTCTAGAAGTCTCACAGAATGAAACTCAAATTAAGTAAACAGTGTTAAATGTGATGGCTTTAAATATTTCATTCATCTCTTTTATTCTAAATACAATAAAAACAAACTTTGAATCCTTATTAATTCAATATTGTAAACCTCAGAGGATTCGTAAACCTCTGTATGTCTCTGAAGTTGTTCATTTGTAAAAGTGTTTACATTTCAGATGCTATCAGTATGTTGGCATTGTATGTTTTGTTGTCTGTGCAAACATGTGAAAATGCATGTTTGCTACAGTTGGAGCAAAGAATTGAAGAAAAAAATTGGGGGGCTGTAAAAGTGTAATATTTAATATTGTAATTTTTAATATGAATTACTGAATATTAAACCATAATACTAATATCATAAGCATTCTTCATTATAACAGTGTTGCCTTAGTATTATTTACATACTATTAATATTTTCATTAGTAGTAGTACTTATTTTGAATAATATTTTGACTTTTTTTAATATATTTTCATTTTACTTTTAGTTTAAGTTCAAGCAATTTAAAGGTGTTTTGTCATTTCTATTAGTTTCAGTAATTTAGTAATAGTAATGTAGTACTTTCAACTTATTTTATTCCAGTTAGTTGGCAAGGACATATTTTTTACAAAACGAAACAAAAACTAAAACTACTAAATTATTTTTTTGTTTTGTTTTTAGTTAACAATACCAAACTGTGCTTTCTAAAGACTGTTTAAAAATCCAATTATTCTTTTGAAGGCCTCCTAGTTTTAGAAATAAAAAAAAATCTCCATAAAGCATTGTGGGAAAAAATATTCATTCCAAGGTGTTTTGAAGGATTTTTTTTTCCTCTTTTTTTTTTTTTCTCACCAGATATTACTATTAGTATGATCCCGAGGGCTTTATGACACTGGTCTGGAACATTTTTGTACTTAAGTATAAAGTGTAAGTACAAAGAAGTAAATTAGAATCCACCAAATTATAAATCCACCTGTACTTTAATAATGGTAAAAAAGATACACAACATTAGATTTAGCCTAATTACTTATTATTACTTATTTTTGTGTTTTAGTAATTACTGTGGTTTTAGAGTAATGCCTATATAAAAGCATATTTATTTTGAATCAACTTTAGAAACAAGACGCCTTTATAATGTCTTGCTTAATATTTTTTGTTTATTTTTATTTTTAATCTTTATTATTTTTAGGAAGGGTGTCCCTCGCAAAGGGATCATCACATTGCACTGACTGTCTTTCTCTTCAAGTTCTGCTCTGTACATCCCTCTCGGGCATCACAGCTCATGACCTGCAGGCTGCATAACGGGATTTTATTATTTCATAATTAGCCTGTTTGCTGTGTTTATGTTGTCTTACGTAATAATTTGTTATGTAACTCCCAGTTTAAATGACTGATTTGCGGTTCTCTATTTGTGAAAGTTGTGGCATGACTGGCAACAATTAGTCCGCTATAAGGTTTAACGGAGAGCCATGCCAGCGACGTTGGTCCGAGAGCTCTCGCCACATGTGCGATACGCCGGGGTAGGTGAGTTCAGCATTGATTCGCAGCCATGCGGAAACACAGAAGGATCCAGCTGCAAGCCTCTCTGTTTGTTTCGTGGTGCAGGCGTCAGATATGATGCAGCACCAAGGGCATTTTCAGACAATGCTGAGTGTCATACCTTTCTACACCCACGCTTATCCCACAGCACTAATGCATTCTGGGATACATTGCGTGTTTACACGGTAAACAAAAGGTTTGCATTTAGTTGCCAGGCTGTGTCAACATACGGTCACTTACTGAGGTAAATAAGCAGCAATGAAAATGCAAAGGGAAACCGATGGGAATTACAAGGAAATCAAGTCATTTCTGTTTCAAAACATCACAAATGGGCCTGTTTTGACTCATTCTGCCAGGTCTGGTGGATGTGCTTTTTTTTTTCTTAAAGGGTGGGGGTCCAACTGGCATGTTTCCTTTGATCAGATATGAGAGGATCAGTTCACGCTGGGGTCTCTCCCGGCTGCATTCTTCCACCAACAAAGGGAAATGAAAGGGTTTTTTTTTTTCACAGCCGCTGGATTTGCGGGGCTGTAATCACATGGCAATTACTCCTTCATGAAGGGCACCATTCATTTCGCCTTCACACCTATGGTTACCGGCACCAGGGTTCATATCACCAGCCACTGACTGATGGAATTCAGCTGCTTTTATGCAATGCAATCCTGCTTGTGCCTATATCTCAGGGCATCAGTTATGAATTGTAGTTGATGACATGGGTAGCTTTGGTTTAACTTGAGATGGAACATTTGGAGTAGAAAAAATTTTCTCTCAGGAATTGCTAGTAAATTTCATAAACAATTGGCAAATGGCAAGGAGCACACTGAATTAACCATTGTGCTATGCTAAAAAAAAAATTAACTTAATTTGGTGTTCCCAGTCAAATATGAGCGTGTAAGTCTCTAAAAATGCTGTATTATCTCCAAATCTTGGATTCAATCTTTTTGTCAACTTGTTTTCTTTCAATTAGCATTGGTTTTGTATTTCTTTTGGAACTGATTGATCATAGGCCTCATTGATCTGAGCTTATGCGCCTCAGTTTTTGAGTGAAAAACAACATTATTTGTGGATAATTTAACTCAGAAGCTGAGGTGCAAATACAAAACCTGTGCTAATTGTTTGAAAACAAGCTGTATTTTTTGACCGGGAACGCCAATTTGTTATACTGTACCCTGTGTTAGCAAACTTCAGTAGGTTTTGTGATATCGTTAACTTGCATTTTTTGGAAAGAGAAAATCCTTTCTGGGCCACAATGACCAGAAAACCTGAAATGGTATTCTCTTGTAAAATTCTTTTGTACTCTAATAATCTTTGTTTTATTTACATCTTTGGAGAAATCATTTTTTCTAGTGTACTTGGAGATCAAATGTGGTCTCGTGTGCTGATTTCTGTAATGTGGGTTACTGTGCATGTGCATACTTGGATGAAACCGGGGGTTAAATTGGCATACAATGCATTCATTGGTCTTTCAGCATGCTCTCCCCCTCCCTGTTCTGCCCATGCCATGCCAGCCTGCTGAAAGCACATTGTCTATGCCCTATATAATCCTATTGTTGTTGAGAAACCCCCATAAGTTGGGCCAATTGGAATGGCGAGGCCCAGCCTGCTTTATCGGGGTAATGTACAGTCTAAACTTGATGAGACAGACAGATTATCTTTGTCCACAAACATCTCATAGTTAGAGCCCAACATAACTGAACACAATAGTATAAAGATATCCATGTTTCATTGGTTGCATTTACTTTTATTCATTTATTAGGGTTTGTGTAGATCACTGGCCACTCTTATGCATGGAAACTCAATCACTGACAGTGATTTGTTGAATGTTTTATTTTATTGCATTTTATTTTAATTTATGGTTTTTATATTTAATATTTTTAAATTTCTGTATTTATCAGTACCTGTCAATATTTGATATTTATCAGCTGATCAGCTTGATATATATCTTTCCTCTTATTACTAGGACTTTCTTATCAATTACAAAAGATTTAAAAATGTTTTAAAAGGAATATTTTCACTAAATAATAAGTCTAAATTTACCTGTATACAAACTGTTTATTTTATTCATTTTAATGATTTAATCACTTTTTAAAGTTACTTTTTAAATACTTATATATTTTTGTTTAAAATGAGAATTTTTACCTTTTAACTTTTTTTCATCTTTTCTATTTACTAATTAAGTACTTTATTTTAACAATGTAGGATGATAGATAGATAGATAGATAGATAGATAGATACTACTTCAGTCTTTCTACTTCTACACAAAATTCACATTTGTGTTACTTGTTTCTTTGTTGTTTATTGTTAAATTTATTAGCAATTTCTGAGTGAAAATTGTTTTAACACCATTTTTCTTCACTGGATGTATATCTCAGTCTTTCTCTGTCTAATTTAAGCATTTCATGAAGGTAATATAGTCAGGAGAATAGAGGAGAACAGCCCTGAGAGAGATATTGTCAATAAGTCTCTTCAAAATGGTCACTTCCCACCCTCTCATTCTCATGTTTTATGCCTCATGTACTGAACGCGGCAGACAGTGCTGCAGGTAAAACTATCCCCACACACACACACACACACACACACACACACAGTCATTGTGGGGTTTGGCCGCCCAGCCTGACTGTGGGCTCTTCACAGATGGCTGCAGGTAGCGTGACACGCTTGGCTGATAACCAAAGGACTTCAAAGCCCCAGACAGCTAGAACAGAGCTGAGAGAGTCTGCCCCACTTTTTGATGTGCGCCTGGAGGAGTGAGAAAGGGACACTGGCGCCCCGACAGACCAGAGCACTCTTAAGAACCGGAGATGAGCGGCCCCATTGCCCCTTAATGAGCTCTGCTCGAAAACCCATCATGCTCACACACAGGTCCTCTTTGTCAAGAAAGCTTGATCAGTTAACGATAGACTCTATACTGAGCAAAGCTCTGATTGGCAGCTTTTTTTAAACTAATCTTGACTTTTAAGTCACATTTTTCCAATTTTTCCTCTTTAATTTGAAGTTCTCTTTGAATTCAAAGCTCTGTGAAGGTTTTAAGAGACAGTCTTAAAAGATAGTTCACCCAAAAATGAAAATTGTCATCTAGTCAGATTCACATCGTTCCAAACCTGTATGATTTTCTTTCTTCTGTGCAACACAAAAGAAGATTTAACAAAAAAAAGTCTCAATTTTTCTTCATGCAATGAAAGTCAATGGGGTCCAAAGTTTGTTGGACAAAAACTTTTTCTTTTCTTTTTTTTGGCGTTTCACAAAAGAAATTGTCTTTATTTATATATATATATATATATATATATATATATATATATATATATATATATATATATAATATATAATATATATATGTGCGTGTGTGTTAAATATCATATTCAAACATTTTAGTCAGTTTTACTTGGATGTCAATTTAATTGACTAAAATAACGGTAACACTTTAATTTAAGGACCAATTCTCACTATTAACTAGCTGCTTATTATCATGCATATTACTAGCATACTGGCCATTCATTAGTACTCATAAAGCAAATATTAATGCCTTATTCTGCATGACCATATTTTAGATCCCTTAATCCGACTCCATACCTAAACTTAACTACCTTACTTACTAACTTACTGAAAGAAAACTCTTAATTAATAGTGAATATGTGTTCTTTTTTCTAAAGTGTTACCAAAATAACATTTTGATGTAAGCATATAACTCAGTAATTTTGTTAGATGTACTGTTGAAGATATGCTTTGGGCCCCTGGTGTGTGACACAAGCTATGGATTTCACTGTATACACTCTCTCTGAGCTGACCTGTCGTTCAACACACACTCCAGAGAACGGCAGCGAGCGAAAGGGAGGCTGATGATAGATGCTGTATCCTCCATCCTCTCCATCCTCTCCTCTGCTGGGGTGCATCTTGCAGGGCCGATTTCTTGGAGGTTAATAATTGAAAGGGTGCTGGTGGGTTGTTGGCAGGGTATAGTTGTGCGTAGGCTGTAACCTTTGTGTGTGAGATGCCCTCCCCTCTTTCAAGATCAATGACACATGCGGGCCTGCCCTCCCTTCTGCGTATCCCATGAACGGTCAGGGCAGCTTGATGCTCCCGGAGCCCAGAAAATCTCGGTCTCCTTCCTCGCTCCATCTCCAAGAAAGGCCAAATGCCGACCTTTTTCTATGAAAGCATGGCCTTTGCCGTTTCTGGGATTGTTTTTTTTACCTTGCAAACTTTGACTGTGAACACGACATAGCAAGAGCGTGAGGGAGAACGAGGTCACGATGAGTGGAAGCTGATACAACTAGGTGGATACTGAGCGTCAACACTGGGACTTGTTCCCTCGTGGGCTCTGGATCCTGTTTATTTTAGGCTGGACACCCTCTTTCATGTGTCTTGAAAGTCCGTGTTGCCTTTGGTGTCACGGGCTGGCTGACTGATTAGAGGCTTCTCTCTTTGAGGAGTACGACAGCAGAATGTCTCAATCCATGAATCCCTTTGGGACGGTGCTGCAGGGACGTTATAACCTCGAACTCGGCTCAGAGACAAGACAAGTCCCGTCAATAATATATACATCCCCTTTCTACTTTCAGTAAGAATGCGAGTCATATGTTGTGGTGTGTGTGTATAACAGAGAGTTCCTGTCATGTTAAGGGGCCAGAGCACTTAGAATTCAGCCTTTTTATTAATTTATTTAGATAAAACATTATAGAACTTTCAGCTTTATCAGCCGATGTTATTTTAGTATTATTAATATATTAATATTATAGACTATAGTATTTATTAATATTTTGAATTTGAATTTTTAACACTTGTGCTTTGTCATTTTTAAAATATTTCTATACTTTTTTTTTTTTTCATTTTACTTAAAGCCTTTTTTATAATGCATTATAAAGGGTTATTAAAGGCTAATGTATTATAATTATTCATAATGTGCGTTGTAATACATTATATCTTGTTGTAAATAATTATAACTTAATTTAAAATGCATAGTGTAACAATGAATTGTTAAGTGTTATAATGTATTAACTGATGTTACAATTATTCATGATTGTACAATGCATTATAAGGTGCATTACAAGGCATAATTAATGCTTAAAAACTATAATGCATTACATACAGTCTTAAAGTAAAGCGTTACCTTTGTGTTTTAGCCTAAGTCGTTTTAATACATTCCTAATTTCTTTTTTTGATCTAATATGTGTATTTTATTTATTTCCGCTTAATTTCAATTACCAAAATCAATGTTAATAGTTTTAGTTAGGAATAACAACACTGTTATCAGCTTATTAGTATTTTATTACAGGGAAGAAACCTGCATAAACATTCTTTTAAGCATTTGCTTCTTTTGTGTGCTGCGCAAGAAAGTAAGTCACAGGTTTGGAATGACATGAGAGTGATTAAATGACAGAATGTTCATTTTGGGCTGAACTGTCGCTTTAAGGTATGTGTTTGTGTGAGGGGCAGTTTGGCGCTGTGGCCTGAAATGTCTCATGTGGCTGACACTGCTAAGGCCATGTGCCTGAACTCTGTTGCATTTGAGAGGGGAGGATACATACATAAACACACACACACACACACACACACACACACTGTCCATGTGTCTGATTGTGATAAGCATTCAACCCACCCGTTCCCTGCTTTCTCTTCAGCATGAGACTATTGTGTGTGTGTGTGTGTGTGTGTGTGTGTGTGTATGTTTGTCAGACCTTCGCTGGTGTCAGTGCTGATCCTCTTCTACAGCCCTGCTCTCCTCCAGCCAGCCAGCGCTCAAAAACAAACATGTTTTGGAAACAGCTCGCCATTGGCTGCCAGGAAGACTGATCGGGTCTGACTGGTTCCTTAGCACTTCAGTATGATCTGATCCTGAGAGACACCCCTGCTCAGATATATTTTGATGTGTGTTTGTTAATGTGTCTGAGAACTTTAGAAGGCTCCTTGTGTTTGCCCAAGCATGAAACAAATGACAGAGCCATCATAGATATACATATTAGCGTAATGGATTCCACAGCACTAGGGCCTCTCATATAATGTATGCAAAGAGCCACACGAGGAAGATATGACATAAACATTACTGTGTGTTCTGTCTTGGGTGTTTGTGTCATTTTGTATTCCTCATACAGTATATTTTCACCAATGAAATGTGGGTTTCCTAGTCAACTGATTGGTCTTAAGGAACATAACATTTATGTTTTAAAAGCTTTCCATCCATCCATTCTCCAAACCCCGCTTATCCTCTGTAGGGTTGTAGGTAGAGGCTTTCCATAAGCTGATATTGTGTCCGTCCAAACTTGTATGTGTGCTAGAACAATTTATGCATGATTTTTTCTGAATGCTAATGAAATCATGTTGGATTTACCCATGATTAGTGCTGATTGGTCACCTGGCTTTGTGTGTTGTTAGTGACTTCGCTTTTCATCGACTAATGATCTGGTATTTAGGGGCTTTCTCAATTTAAGCTCTTAGTTTGTAGGCAGAGCATGTTCTTGTCTGGATTGGACTTTTTAGGATTTGAGTCACATGACAGTAATGAAGTTCAGAGAAGGTTTGGTCCTGAACGTCTTGGTTCTCCAGGTCATGATGCTTATCATTGGTGATTTCTCATGGGTGATTACTTAATAGATTTACACTTTGTAAAAAAAAAAAAATAAATTTAAAAAAAAAAAAAAAAAATTGAATTTTTGGATATTTGGTAGAAGTGCAGCAATGAATTTTTCTGATTTTAAAACTTTTAATACGATTGATTAATAAAGCAGAGAATTTGAGGAAAAGCCCAAAAGTTATTAAGAGACACAATAAATAAAATAATTTAATTATGATTTATAGCTCAACTGGAATGATTGCTTTTAAAAATTCTAAATAAATCAATTTGCAGGCCCAAAAGTAATTCCCTTGACGAATCACCCATATATATGTGAATTTATTCAGCTCTTTTGAAGGTAATTAAAGAAAAACATGTAAAAGCCATTAAAAATTCTCTAGCTTTTATCATTTAATTTGTCTTCATATAAAGGTCATCAAGGGAATAAAAAATTACAGCCCATGTATAAACTCATTTATCAACTTATAGCCAAAACCAATTAATTGGCCTAGACAGACTCTGATGGAGTCGCAGATTACATTATTTTTAAACTTATTGTTGTGCACTCTCTCTCTGTGTGTGTACGTGTTCCTGTTTTGTTCTTTTGTTCTGTCCAAGCCTGTAATTTCATTCTTGCCTCTCCAGAAAATGTCAGCCCATTCAGTAATCAGATTACTCATAGTTTATGGCTTTTGCTGAGGTATTAATATGTTGTATATGTTGTTCACTTATCACTACCGTCAGTGGCTGGCAGGACTCCAGGCTTTGTTTATGGAGCTCTCAGCACCGCTGGTCTACAGAACATCATTTGTGACTCAAAGTCAGCATGAAACTGTGTTCACAAACCATTTAACTCCTCTAATGTGATGTATGATGAATGAAAAAAGATGTAGCACAGGATTTGACTTTATTCATCGGGAATTGATAGGATTGTGTCTGTGACGTGAAAAAGACTTGATGTCAGTTGAAAAGGAAAGATGAAAAATTTGACCCCCCCACCCCCACCCCCACCCCCTTTGGAATTACATGCACCAGTGAATAGTTCATATTAAGACCAGGAATGTAAATAATTTAGATTTTATGTTGACTTAAAGGGATAGTTCACCCAAAAATGAATTTTTTGTTTCATCATTTGCTCTCATGTTGTTCAAAACCTGTATGAATTTCTTTCTTCTGTTGAACACAAAAGAAGATATTCTAAAGAATGTTGGTTGCCAAACCGTTGCCGGTAGCCATTGACTTCTATAGCATTTTTTTGTTCTCTTCTATGGAAGTCAATGGCTACCAGCAAATGTATGGTTACCGACATTCTTCCAAAACCTTCTTTTGTGTTCAACAAAGTAACTCATACAGGTTTTGAACAACATGAGGGAGAGTAAATGACAGAGTTTGAACTATCCCTTTAAAGGGATCATATTCATTATCATGCTAGTCTTTTTATTTATTTATTAAAAACAGTCATACACTGAAAAAAATAATTGGTGTGTAGAAACAATTTTCACTTAGAAATAGCTAATACATTTTCTAAACAGTTACAAAGAAATGTCAAGTAACGCATTGAATCAAACATTACATTCTGAAGTAGAAAAACTGAAATAGTTTAATTTTTGTGAAACATACTCCAGTAATCTAAAGTTTTATTTACAGTACAACTTTGAAAAATCTTTTTTTAGTGTAATTTAGTTTTACGTGACTATTTTCCTTCTCCTCTATGAGCATTAGGATTAAACAGGCTGTTTTTCTACTGTGCCTTTAAGACTTCTCTATGTAAATAACCTCCATTATGATTGTCTAACCTCAATGTACCAGCATAGTTCAATAAGACTAAATACTGAATTGGCGTTGTTAAGTAAACATGGATGAACATGTTATTTGAATATGACTCTGAATGAATTGTTTTGAGTTTTTAAAGTCTGAGCGGACTGGAGAATGTATTTTGTTATTATGTAATCCTGTTTTCCATGATATTTTCCCTTAGTTTTAGTCCCTTAGTTCTTCCCATAATTCCATACAAGTTTGTGCCGTAGGGTTATAGAGGTTGACCAGAGACACACACACACACACACACACACACACACACACACACACACACTCACAATCTCCCTGGACTGTGATGTATTTGCAGGAAGAACCAGTCATAATGTATCCTGAAGAGCTGGCCTGTGAGGATTTGGCTTATTAGCCGTGTCTGTTTATCTCTGGTATTCTCCAGAACCATCATTTGTGTAAAGATTATACTTGACGGGAAACACAAACTGAACCGGCGAATGACAGATGTTCAGAATTCCAGAAAATCACACAGTGTTAAAATAACACTGAAGAGCAAATGCTTTTCATGAACCGCTGCTTTCTGTTTAAGGAACACACGATGCTATATTCACTTTGATAACACTTGAATTCAAAATAAGCTTCTTTTATTAATTTCGAGGCCGCTTTTACCTTGTTTTGTGGTTGAGAACAGTTGTTTTGTCAGGGTAGAGAATCACTTTAGTCATTGGGGCGCCGCATTTATCCGTGCTTTGAGCACCACAACTGCAGGATGTTCTCTCTGTGTGTGTGTGTGTGTGTGTGTGTGTGTGTGTGTGTGTGTTGTCTGCACTCGGTGTGTGAATCTTGTTTCATCTGTGCCTGGCTTGGCTTTGTGGTTAGTTTCTGGCATGTTGCTCAGGTCTTGTTCTTTTGAAGTGCCAACAGTGCAGCAAAAACCTGCAAAACATACTTTCGCAAGTACCCCGGCACACATACACACTGCGACAGACAACGAAATAACTCATGGTTTGTTATTGTACCTCAGAGATTCCAATCAAGAGTGCCAAATAAAATAAACCAAACCTTTAATCAACATAATTAAAGCATTATAAATTTTCCTTGTCTCTGTTTTATTAGTGGGGTTGGCGAATGCTAGTGGGAGGCTGCAGGAGTGTATCGATAAGTGTTACTGTAATGGTCTGATAACAGGGCTGTACAAGTTGCTTCTTATCGGGTGCTTGTCCCAAGCAGCCGTCGTCTTAGTTTTAATGCTCTCCAAGTGGAGACAGAGTTAGTCAGCTGGTCCTGAAGCATTAAAGTGGCGACTGTGAGCTCCCTTCTACACTTCAAAAAGGGCATTATTTTGAGCCTGTTCTGTTGTTAATAATATTGTGGGAGAGTCCTCATTATTATTATGGTAGTAGTAATAGTATTTTTTAGAATAAAACTAAAATAATAAAATAATCAATACTATTTATTATAAATAATTTATTTTTTCTTTATTGTTTACTATTTTTATTTATTTATTTTTTTTTACTTTTTCTATTTCTATTTATTACTATTCTTAGTAGTAGTAGCAGTATTTGAATTATTATTGATTATTTTTATTCTATTTTATATATATTATTTTATTTATTTATTACTTTTTAAGATTTATTTATTTATTATTATTATTATTACTACTACTACTACTATTAGTAAATATAGTATTAGTAATATTTAAATTGAATGTTGGTTATTTATTTATTATTTATTTATATTACAAACTTATGTGTCACTGACTAGAAGTAGTAGAAGTATTTAATTGTTTTATTTTTTTATTATTGATATATTGTTGATATATTTTACTTACTGTTGAAGCTGACTGTTTATTTTTATTATTATTGGAAGTAGTAGTATTAATGTAGCATTGCTTTTTATTTATTTTTCTGTTTATATTTTTTATTAATGATATTTTTACTAATGGTTATTATTTACTGATGTTGTTGTTATTATTATTATTATTATTATTAATTTATTTTATTTAATATTTATTATTAAAATGTATTATTTATTTATAATTTTATTGATTATACCTTTCTAGCTGTTATAGTTTGTTTTTAGTATTTTAATGTATTATTTTATCATAGATTTTCATTCATTGATTTTTTTTTTATTACCTTAAGTTTTACTGGCTAAAATCTATATCTAAATATTAAACTTGTTGCTTTGAGAGAACTATGCAAAGAAATCATGAGGGTTCGTTTAAGTTTTCCCTGAAGACACTTGGTGAATGCAGTTATCTTGCGCACTCCCGTGATGCTCTCTCCGTATGTCATCTATAGCCAAACACAAGGCTTCCTCTATTCTCACACACGGCCTTGATAAGCAGTCACTAACAGGCTGGTTGGAGAGGTCACAAAGCCTGTGTGTGACAGTGTGTGTTGTTTGTTTGTCTTTCTCTGAGGCCGTCAGAACACATGTCAATGGCTTTAGCTGCTCTCAGGCCCAGCTGCTGTCTGCTCTGCTCAACTAACACCTCACTAAATATCACACAAACATCCCACTAATGGGTCACGTTAGGGCGAACTATGCACATGTGCATTCATGTTCCCGCTTCATTCTGTGCCATCCATATCCATCTCACCCAGAGAGACATTTTATTGCTTAGAGGTTACTCTTTCATTGCTCAAGATTCCTACTGGAGGTTTCGGATGTTTCTCCTGGATTTTTTTTTTTTTTTTTTTTTAGAAAACATACAGTAAGATTATAGAGTAGCACTAAAAAAAATAAGATTTTGCTTAGAAATATATGAATTAATATGGAAATTTCTGATTTTTGATTGAAATGTTTGGTATCTTGGAAAATAAGTGCACAGTTTGTGATGTTGAGGTCTGTATGGAAAAAAATAAATGCAGCTGTGACTTTTCATCTCAGAATTCTGACGTTTTATCTCACAATTCCAAGTTTATATCTCACAATTCTGACTTTTTTCTCAAAAATGTGAGAAATATAAGTCAGAATTCTGAGTACATATATTCCACAATTTTGAGTTTAAAAAAAATCAGATAAAAAATTTGCAATTGCCTTTTTTATTTTCATTCTGTGGCAGGAAAAAAACAGAATTGCACAATTCTGGGAAAAGTTGGATTTGAGAGATAGAATCTCAGGAATGCGAGAGAGTCTAAATGTTTTGCTATTCAAACTTTTTTTCTCAATTGAAAAAACATTTTTAGAATTGCGATATTTAAGATTTAAGGGGTGTAAATTTAGAATTGTGAGAAAGAAAGAATACTGAGACTATATCTCACAATGCAGGCTTTTTTCCTTAGAATTGTGAGAAAAAATGTCAGAATTGTGATATTTAAACTCAGAATTGTGAGATGTAAAATTGGAATTGTGATACTCAAAATATTTTGGAATTCAGACACTTTTCTCAGAATTGTGACAAAATGTTAGAATTGTGATATTTAAACTAAGATTTGTGATATATGTAAACTTGGAATTGTGAGAAAGAACGTCAGAATACTGAGACCATATCTCGCAAATGTCAGAATTGCGAGATTTAAACTCAGAATTGCGAGATGTAAAATTGGAATTGTGAGAGTCAAAATTCTGAGTTTACATCTCGTAATTCTAACTAAAAAAATCTGAATTGTGAGCTAAAGAGTCACAATGAACTTTTTTATTTGTTCCATAAACAAAACATTTGTTTGAAACTCTACAGGAGACCCATTTCACCAAAATCTCAGATCCACAAGACGTAGCAAAGTTTAGTCTCAGTGCTATCTTTTAGAGATCAGAATTATGATTTTGTTTCCAAATGGGCAGGTTTGTGCCAGGTGTAAGCGAGCAGCTTGCGTTCGCTTGCACATATGCATGTGATTCACGAACTCCGTAATAGCGCTCAGCTAGTCAAACATTAGCACTAAGTGGTAATGCTTTATTTATGTTGTGCTCGTGTGCGTCTAGCTGCCTCTCTGTTTCGCTCCATAAATAGGTTTAGATGTGATCGCTAAATGAGGACTGGGTGGTCAATATCCTGCAGCATCTGCTGTTTGTGTGAGCGGCTCTCTGTATCTGCCTCTCTCTCTGGAGGTCTTGTGGTTTGAGGAGATGAGCAAGACCAGGGAGCTCCACATGCAAACCAGTGAACACATCCAGGCTGAGAAATAAACAGCCAAAGAAATGCTCCTGTGAGCCCTGCGTCTCGTTTCCTGCTGGCACTCTTCCTATCTTCACACACTGCACGAAATGTGTGCTCCCAGCCTCTCAGAGCTCTCTGAAGTGCGCTGGCCCTGCTCTGCTCTGGAGGTGAGAGATGCACCGTGTCATGAATAGAGACAATAGCCAGAGGTTTCCTGCTCTCGCTTTCCATGGAACTACTGGGTTTCATTAGACGAGACTGAGAAAGAAGGGAGTGGATGCTAGTTAGATTTGGGAGTAAGTCGATATTTTTATTTATTTATGTTATCATTTTATTTTATTTTAGTATGATACCAATTGTAAATATAATTTAAATCAATATTTTATTCATATTTATTTATTTTTAAATCAACAAATAATTACTTAAATGTATTCATATTCAAATTAATACTGAAATTAATAAATTAATGGTTAATTATATTTATTCATTTCATATTCAAATACTGAAATTAATACATTAATAATACTTATTAATTTAAATAAATAATGTAAATGAATAATTATTTGAAAAATCCTTATTGACTAATATCCAAATATTTTTAAATATTTTTAAATTAATGAAATTGTTAAAAAAGCAGTATATTAGTGATAGATAGAATTATGATTTTTGTATCACTTTAGTATTACCTATCTATAATAGTATTTCTTAATATTTAAATTACTTTTTCAATTTTAGTAATTTTTTAATGTGCTTCTGTCATTTTTATTACTTTGCGTTTATCTATTTATATATATATATGCATGCATATTATTATTATTATTATTATTATTATTATTATTATTATATTTAGTACCTTTAATACTTCAACTTTATTTGCTTATTTCAAAGTTTCATTTTCTATGTTTTTTAAGCTTAGGTTTTTAGTGTAATATATATTATTTCAGCTTTATTTTACTGAGAGAAAATTATTTTTAAGTTTTAAAAACAACCATCAAAAGGACAAAATTAATGGAAAAAAATACAGAATAGATACTTGGAGTTTTACTTTCTTCTCTTGGGCAAGTAAGCAATCACATAGCAACCACCCATCAGACCCTAGCAACTGCATAGCAAACATGCTAAAACCACTCAGAACAGCTCGTTTGTGTATATGTTTTGTGTCTGATTATTTTTCTGCTAAAGCAGAACATGTGAATATAAGGGTACAATTATTTGTTATGCCAGAAAAGAACACACACACACACACACACACACACACACACAGAGACAAACAATGTCTGAAGATAGGAGAGGAAAAGAGAGCAAAAGAAGAAGTGATGTGCAGGGGGAGGTCAGCAGAGAGACTGTTTGATTGCGAGAGTGTCGGGAGACGGCAGAGGGGATAGAGTGGCAAAATAAATGTAGGATTGGAGAGCTGGAAAAGATCAGTCCAGACCTGGAGAAACAAGATACCAGGAGAACTAACAAATGACTAGATCTCACAGAAAGCCAGGTAGTAAAGGACTTGAAAGGAAGAAACAAGTACAAACAATGTTTTTTTTTGAAGAGATGCAAGGAAAGGAGAAAATCTCCTAGGCTTCCTGTGCTTCCTCCCCCCTGATGGTATGCTACAGTGGGCATCGCTCGGAGCCACGGGGGATAATGCTTTGTCTAGACGAACGGAGGTCAATTCATTAACCACTGATTTCTTCCCTGGACAATTTTCCCAAATGCCTCTGTCCTGGATCACGCAGAGGAGACAGAGCAAACATCTGCAGGACATGGTCCTTTGTTTGCGTTTAACCCTTTAGCCTGTGAGAAGCCAGATATGTTATAAGAATTATAAATCCTCACATTTCCATGTACTGTCTCCATAAAAGATTAAACAAGTTTAAACGCTTGTATTTAAAGGTATAGTTCACCCCAAAATTAAAATTTTGTTGTCATTTACTCACCCTCAGGTCTTTCCAAACCTGTATGAGTTTCTTTCTTATGTTGAACACAAAAGAAGATATTCTGAAAAATCCTGGCAATCAAACAGTTGTTGGTCCCCATGACTTCCATAGTATTTCTTTCCCTACTGTGGATGTCAATGGTGAACAACAACTGTTTGGTTCTTCAAAATATCTTCTTTTGTGTTCAACATAAGATTTGGTTTGGAACCACATGAGGGTGAGTACATTTTTTGGGGGGGGGGGGTGAACTCCTTTAAACTCTGATCTCCTCATTCCTTAAAAAAACAGATTATCCAACCTTGGACAAAATGGTGTAATAGTTGATCCTGTAATAAACTGACCATTAGCATTTCAACACGTTGCTTGTATAGGGCAGATGAATAGCTCTTTGGTATGCTCTGTGGCAGTGCATTAAACCGGCCCGCTCTGTGAGAGGTATGCTGAATGCTGGCTGGCACTATGAAAAGCATTCCAGCATTGTAAATATGAAACAATGGAGCAGACTGGTTGTGTTCTCACTGCAGGGTTCAGAAATTCAAGTAAACGTCACCAGTTGAGTTTGTGTGAGGTTTTTCTGTGATATCAGTACATAAACATCATTCTCGGGGTGGTAGTCGACTCGAGGCTGTAAACGCTTGGACCGCTCTCACGCTGAACAGCTGCAGAGTTCCTGAGGTTGAATGGGAATGAATGCATTGTTCTTTGAAGATAGCATTCTGACCATTTGAACTCTCTTTAAATTGAATTACCACAGAGTGAGTTTGCTTAACAACAAGTCTCTGTTCAAAACCGCTTTGTGAAAAATTCAGAACTGAAGAATTGGCTCCCTTTCAACTATTTTATATAAATATATAAAATAATGCAAACTGATTTCTATCTATCTATCTATCTATCTATCTATCTATCTATCTATCTATCTATCTATCGTTTGTTCATTCTGTCATTCCATCTATCGTTTTTCATTCTAGCTATTCTAGCTGTTGTTCCATCTATCATTCCATCTATCTTTCTATCTCTCAATCTATCATTGTATCATTCTATCTATCGTTCTATCTTCCATCTATCATTTTATCTCTTTCATTCATACTAGTTATGTACCGTTCTATCTATAATGTTGTTCAGTCTCTCATTCTATCATTCCATCTATTGTTTTAGCTTTTAATTGTTCTGTCATTCTCTCTGTCTGTTGTTCTATTGTTCTATCATTTGATCTATCATTCTGTCTGTTACTGTCTTTTTTTATCTATCTATCTATCTATCTATCTATCTATCTATCTATCTATCTATCTATCTATCTATCTATCTATCTATCTATCTACCTACCTATCTATCTATCGTTCATTCTGTCATTCTATCTATCGTTTGTTCATTCTGTCATTCTATCTATCTATCGTTTGTTCATTCTGTTTATCATTTTTCATTCTGTCATTCTGTCTATCATTTTTCATTCTGTCATTCTATCTATCATTTTTCTATCTATCTATCTATCTATCTATCTATCTATCTATCTATCTATCTATCTATCTATCGTTCATTCTGTCATTCTATCTATCATTTTTCATTGTCATTCTGTCTATCATTTTTCATTCTGTCATTCTATCTATCTATCTATCTATCTATCTGTCTATCTATCTATCTATCTATCTATCTATCTATCTACCTACCTATCTATCTATCGTTCATTCTGTCATTCTATCTATCGTTTGTTCATTCTGTCATTCTATCTATCTATCGTTTGTTCATTCTGTCATTCTATCTATCGTTTGTTCATTCTGTTTATCATTTTTCATTCTGTCATTCTGTCTATCATTTTTCATTCTGTCATTCTATCTATCATTTTTCATTCTATCTATCTATCTATCTATCTATCTATCTATCTATCTATCTATCTATCTATCTATCTATCTATCTGTCGTTCATTCTGTCATTCTATCTATCATTTTTCATTGTCATTCTGTCTATCATTTTTCATTCTGTCATTCTATCTATCTATCTATCTATCTATCTGTCTGTCTATCTATCTATCTATCTATCTATCTGTCGTTCATTCTGTCATTCTATCGTTTGTTCATTCTGTCATTCTATCTATCTGTCGTTTGTTCATTCTATTTATCATTTTTCATTCTGTCATTCTGTCTATCATTTTTCATTCTGTCATTCTGTCTATCATTTTTCATTCTATCTATCTATCTATCTATCTATCTATCTATCTATCTATCTATCGTTCATTCTGTCATTCTATCTATCATTTTTCATTCTGTCATTCTATCTGTCATTCTAGCTATTCTATCTATTGTTCTGTTGTTCCATCTATCATTCCATCTGCCTTTCCATCTATCTTTCTATCTCTCAATCTATCATTGTATCATTCTATCCATCGTACTGTCTTCCATCTATCATTTTATCTCTTCCATTCATACTAGTTATGTACCGGTCTATCTATCGTTCTGTCATTCCAACTGTTGTTCTGTCTCTCATTCTATCATTCCATCTATTGTTTTAGCTGTTAATTGTTCTGTCTGTTCTTCTCTCTGTCTGTTCTACTGTCTTTTGTTATCTATCTATCTATCTATCTATCTATCTATCTATCTATCTATCTATCTATCTATCTATCTATCTATCTATCTATCTATCTATCTATCTATCTATCTATCTATCTATCTATCTATCTATCTATCTATCTATCTATCTATCATAATAGCGATTTACCTTTTGTTCCATCTATCATTCTGTTCTTTTGCTCTATTCAAACTACTGGTTACATTGAATCTACTTTCAAAGAAGGCTTTGTAAAGTCAACATTCACGGTCTATCTTGACAAACTTAACTTTTATATTCAGATGAATTTCTTTGAATTTCCATTCATTTTAAATTGACATCTTTATATTGAAATTGCAATTTTGCATCCTGTTTGCAACCTTAATTCAAAAGCAGAAACTGATTGTGAACTTAAAAGCCATTCTTACTTCACTTCTGAATGGAACACAGCCCTAATTCAAAATCAAGTTAGGACAAAGATGTCCAGTTTGGTTCCTGTCATGTGACATGTTCAGAGCATAACATGGTGAGACATAGACTTTAAGATACTTGATAAGACCGGATTAAAACGCCAGAAACAAACATAATGGAACCGTGATGAGTTAGATAGAGGAGCTGTTGTACAGTGGTAATCTGAACGTGTCAGCTGCCCGCGAGACTAGATTATCACTCATGTCTGACGCAAAGAATTCCAGGGATGTTCCATCTGATCAACCGTTGCCGCCGGAGATTTATTACTTTCCAGGCTCCATCCCCACCTCCACCAAACACACATACTCGCACATGCAGAGCCACTGACCACGTACAAATTATTTTTAGCGTAAAGACCTGGCAAAGAAAAGCGTAATCCAAGGAGTGACATCTGGCCTAGTATTTTATGGGATTAACATAGGGCCCTTGCTCCTAATAGCAATAGCGGATGTTCCTCATTACTTGCTTCATCAACAAATTGCCAGAAAGATACTATTTATTTTCAGTTAATATACTGTATATCATTTTGTATATGGGTTCTGTGGTGAATAGATTATATATTTGGTATATTCAATATATTTGATATATTAAATGCGAAGATTATTGGATCTGCAGTGCAAGATGGTTTGGTTAAAGCTATAGATGATGAATAGTGCATATGTAATATAGGTAAGAGGGGATTTATGGTATGAAGGCTATTGGATAAACACTGTATATGCAGTATAGATTGTATGGTCAGCGTCTTTAGATGCTCAATCAGCTTTTAAAGCCCAAGAATCCCTGGACTTTAGAGCTAAAGCCAGATAGATACTGAAATCATTCAGTGGTGTTGTCAAATGTAAGAGGTGGAAGGAGAAAATATAGTTTGAAAAGTGAAAGAAAATGAAGCAGGAAGGTAATTTTGAAACTGTAACTATCAGGAATCATAACAATGATGAAGTGTTCATGTAAAGTTTCCTCTGTATGTTTCCTGTCTTGGGAATTTTGTTGCGTCAAGGAATTCCTCAAACCAAATGAGATTCATTATCTGCTTGTAAGATGAGACCACAAAGGAAAAAAGTAATTATTCTAA
Organism: Tor tambroides; assembly: GCA_021397915.2. Lineage (NCBI taxonomy): Eukaryota > Metazoa > Chordata > Actinopteri > Cypriniformes > Cyprinidae > Tor > Tor tambroides. Next base: position 91,516 of record JAFVLL020004964.1, on the reverse strand, counting down.
TAGAGATTTATTTTGTATGGAAAGCATCGAAGGAGATCCATTGTATATTTAACATCCTCGGTGGAGAGGGATAGAGATTATTCTAGAAGGCTCTGGTTGTGCTGTCAAGCTAGATGATTAGAGAAAAATGTTTCTCTCCCTCATGTCATTCCAAACTTTTTGCTGTTATTTTTTCCATGGAACATAGAAGTTTTTACAATGACAGTTTATAAACACTGTGGTCCAAAAAGGTCAAACAGCACCATAAAAGTAGTCCATATGAGTGCTCTGAAGCCATATGATAGCTCTGTGTGGGGAACAGTTTTAAATTTTAAAGAGATAGTTCACCCAAAACTGAAAACATTAGACCTGTATATTTTTTGTTCAACACTTCATAATGTCTTCAGAAATAGTTATATGTGTTTGAAACAACATGCAAATGAGTAAATGACAACTTTAGTCATAGCAACTGTTCCTTTAAGTTGTTATTTGCTGAAAATCTATGCTTTATTATTGCTCACAAATCTACTTTTATGATGCTTTTATGGTGCTTTTTTGTCACTTTTGGAGCTTGACAGATATATTCACAATGAACTATGTAAAAAAAAAAAAAAAAAAGCTGCATGTCGATTCTTCAATTTTCTTTTTATTTTCCACTTAAAATACAGGTTTCATAATGACATTTTCAGTTGAACTAATTCCAAATATTATATAACACTTAATATAATGGTACATAAATCACCTCTCATTGCATCCACCCATAAATCTTCATGTCAATCACTTGGGACTGAGAGAGAATGTGAGAACACGTTGAAGGGTTTAAAACACTGCATGTATATTTTTGTGTCCTAGAGATCACAAAGGATCTTACATTCATATTGCAGGCAGATTATCATAATTGAGACGTTCTGCCACAGGAATGCAATAAAAAGATTTGTGCATTACAGTAGCAGTTTAGGTGTGAACTGATATGCATGTGTGGCGAGAAACGCACACTGAAGGAGCCTTTTTATTTCCTGGTGCGCTAATTCAGGCCACTTTGGAGATTCTGTAAATAGTGCATTACATCGTGCTCTGCATGTAATCCTCTCAGTACTGTAATCATTATTTTAGCACTACAAACAGTGCCGTTCGTGAGGGCTATTTCTGGACCGTTGTTTGCTTGGAAAAGCATTGTCTGTTCTAAAGCAGAGAGTTCCCAGAAGCCCAAATCCCGCTCAATTCTGCTTACGTTGTTTTGATTTGAGGACCTGATGTTGAGATGTTATTCAGATGTTTCAAGCACTTTCTTCTATTTCAAATGCCTCTGGAAAAGTGATGTGCATCTCCCTGAGGTAAACGTTGCAATGTGTTGCATGCATGGGCTATATATATATTTTTTTCTTTTAGGAAATTGCAATCATTCCTTGAGACTCACGCAAATGGCCCTGGGTTTGACGTGGACATTTTGGTGGTCCTCACATAGCTCATCATTTTTACAGAAACCCTGGGGGGCCAGTAAAGAATCAATATTTTCTGTTCATGCATTGATAATGCATTTTGGGCCAGTTCAATTCAGATTTGCACTGTGTGGATAGTAGGAAAGTGGCTTTTCTATTTGAGGAGGTCCCCAAAAGGAGGTTTCTAGAACTTCTGGAAACATTTTTCAACAAATTTGTCAAGGTTAGACCCCAAAAAAGAGATTTCGCTAGATTTGCAACAGGAGCAGTCAAGCCATGAATGTTATTGGAAAAATACACACATCAAGGTTTTTTTTCCTCACCACGTGGATTCAGTTTATGTAGAAATATTCATAAATATATAGGGTGAAATCAGTCCAGGTGTTGCCCCGAAGCTGACTCCGTCATCTTTAGTTTCAAGTCTGAACACTGCTGAGCAATCAAAGAGAAAGTGTGTAAGGTATTTGTACAGCGGCTATTTTATAAGTTAGCATGTGGACTCTGACTCTATTAAACTGGCCTGCCATGACCTGTAGGATTTTTATTTAAAGCGTATACTCGAGTTTCAGTCCAAGTTTCACATTCCCCCTCTCTCTCGCTCTTCCTCAGGTATGGCCTCGCAAGTGCAAGTCTTCTCCCCTCACACTCTCCAGTCAAGTGCCTTCTTTAGCGTGAAGAAACTGAAGGTGGAGCAGAGTTGCAACTGGGATATGACAGGGTACGGCACGCACAGCAAGGTCTACAGTCAGAACAGCAAGCAGAGCGTCTCAGTCGCCCCAGTGGGCATCAACGCCGCCAGTCTCCAGGTCTCCAACTCTTCCCTGTCCTACGAACAGGCCCTCCTATTCCCGGCCGGCTCAGGGCACATCGTAGTGGCCTCGGCTAGCAGCACGTCTGGGGCGGCTGGTCAACTGTTGGGTAGCACCGGCAGTAGTGGAAGCGGCAGCGGAGGCCACAACCTGACGCGCCGCAGCACCGTCAGTCTGCTGGACACGTACCAGCGATGCGGGCTTAAGCGGAAAAGCGAGGAGCTGGACAACAACAACGGCAGCGGAAGCAGCGTGCACGTGGTCGAGGAGCAGCAACTGCCCGCACCCATGATCCAGAACAACGCGCAGAGCGGGGCCACTGTCGCAACTGCGACCGCCTCCACCACGGCGACGTCCAAGAACAGCGGCGCCAACAGCGAGGGCGACTACCAGCTCCTGCAGCACGAGGTGCTTTGCTCCATGACCAACACCTATGAGGTGCTGGAGTTCCTGGGTCGAGGGACGTTCGGGCAGGTGGTGAAGTGCTGGAAACGCGGCACCAGCGAGATCGTGGCCATCAAGATCCTCAAGAACCACCCTTCGTATGCGCGGCAGGGTCAGATTGAGGTGAGCATACTGGCGCGGCTGAGCACGGAGAGCGCGGATGACTACAACTTTGTTCGAGCGTACGAGTGCTTCCAGCACAAGAACCACACGTGCCTGGTCTTCGAGATGTTGGAGCAGAACCTGTACGACTTCCTCAAGCAGAACAAGTTCAGCCCGTTGCCGCTCAAGTACATCCGTCCCATCCTGCAGCAGGTGGCCACTGCCCTCATGAAGCTCAAGAGCCTCGGACTGATCCACGCTGACTTGAAACCTGAGAACATCATGCTTGTAGACCCAGCCCGCCAACCCTACAGGGTCAAGGTCATCGACTTTGGCTCTGCTAGTCACGTCTCCAAAGCGGTGTGCTCTACTTACCTGCAGTCCAGATACTATAGGTAAGGCGCTAATGTTGTCATGCCCTTTGTTGGAATTGCTCCTCTTGTTCACTGTTAGTTTTTCAAGATTCCTGTACTTCCATAGTAGTAACTTCTCTTCTTGCAGGTGTGTAGCATAAATACATTAGTGGATTAATTGCTTCTGCCATCTTGAAATTGTTCTGTACTTTGACATACATGGCAAAAAAATACTTTTTGGTTTTTTAATTAGTCCTTTTGACTTGTTTTCCAGTGAAACAAGAACAATTTACTTGAAGCAACAGTGTGTAAGGTATTAAGCCTTGTTTTGTTTCTTGGATATGAGTGTATGTTGTCTTGCTACACTTTTCACTTTTTTTAAAGGGATAGTTCACCAAAAAATTAAAATTCTGTCATTAATCACTCACCCTCATGTGGTTTCAAACCCGTAAGACCTTCATTCATCTTTGATGTTTTTGATGAAATCCAAGAGCTTTCTGACCCTGCTTAAACATCAGTGCAGCTAACATGTTCAAGACTCAGAAACGTTGTAAGAACATCATTAAAATAGTCCATGTGACATCAGTGGTTCAACCTTAATTTTATGAAGCTACGAGAATACTTTTTGTGCTGTCTATGCAGGGTCAGAATACTCTCAGATTTCATCAAAAATATTTTAATTTGTGTTCTGAAGATGAACAAAGGTTTTCCGGGTTTGGAACGACATGAGGGTGAGTAATTAATGACAGAATTTTCATTTTTGGGTGAACGATCCCTTTAACTGGTTTATACTTTAAAAACACCTTTATAAAAAGATTTACTCCTATAGTACCTTATGTAGTGTTACTTATCAAGTAATTGTATCTTGTTTCAAGCTTCTTCTTTTTTTTTTTATGTGATATTTTACCTTAGAAACAAGACAAATACTCATTCAGAATAGGATTTTTTTTCCAGTGTAGGATGTATTAACAACAACTGAAAATTATTACTTGGGCGTTGTTAAATAAGTAAATTTTAACCCACAGATCTACATTTGTGGTGTCTGTATCACTCAGAGTGTCCCACCTTGCAATTTCCCACCATTTTTATACTTACCTTTTAAAATCTGATGGCTCCCATGGCCTTATGGGATACCAACCAAGTCTACTTGTAAAAAAAATCCTGTAGTGAGTATTTTTGCCTAAATTACAGTTATGCTGCTGTTTGCAAACTCTGTAGTAGGGAAGTGCGCATATTGTTTTTTTTCGTGGTGTTGTCTGTTAAAAATCCCCAGAACTTCCTCAACACGTGCATTTAGATGGACTCATAAAATTCAATGGCTTGCTGAGAACCTGCTTCCTTATCTTATTTAATGTGATAAAACACATGTTGAGTTCTGCTTTGAAGATTAAAATAGTACGTTTACTGTGTTTTACAGCTTGGTACAGCTTCTTTGTGGCAGCACCTGGGAGTTTTTATTTTTTCCTCCCTTCTATACTTTCCTCCTTTAGAGTTCCTAGTACAAAAAGCACTATATTGTGCTTTTAAAAAAAACAGCCTACAGAAATGCAGCATCAAGTTGACTGTAAACAGGGGGTCAGTTTCATTTCGGTTCACTTCCCTCCTCCTAACCCGAATCCAGCGTGCTCATCGCTACTTACAGTCTCCCTAGGGATGAAGATACGGGGTCACCGTCAGTTCCCCGGCAATACTTCCCTGTAATCCACACCAGAGCACCAACATTAGAAACAGATGCCTCACTTGAAAGCTGCTTATTTTTTTCCAGTCAACTCTTTCATTTACCTGTAGCCGTGTTTGGGTTTCACGGGCCAGATTGGGCTGTTTTGTGTAGACGTAGACCTGGTTCACACAGAAGCTTGCTCTGTTGGGTTGCCTCGGGTAGGCTGGGGGTGGGTTAGGTTAGGTGTATGACCACACAGCCACCCCGAAAGAAATCAAACACAGGGGAATGAGTCATTCCAAGTGCTGCCAGATGTGTTACGTTTAGGATGCCACCGACATCGTTACTAATTGACGGTAGATAGGCTATCGTTTGAGTTTTGCAAATGCTTTGAGGCTTGAGTTGCAACTGGCCACTTGGTCATGTTTGGGGAAATTGCTGAAGTGAGTGGAAACTGTCAACAAGTTTGTCAGCTGCTTGGTTCTTTTATCCAAGTTGTGCTGATGTAATCAGTTTGTACGTAGGAAAAGATCAAAATAGACCGAAAACTGCATGCTTTTGGCTCAAGGTCACTGTAAATGAGTATTTAATTAATGTTCTGTCCCAGTTTGGTGGAGAGGATTTGCAGCAGGATCTGCATAAGCGTTTTTGCAAACTCTTAAACGCACACTGATTGTCTTTAGATCCTCAACAACAGTGAAAGAAATACATCTGTTTAAGGAAAAGCAAGTATATTTCAACTGCCCATGTGCAGTAATTGAGTGCGCGTCGGTTTTTTTTGTCACTGAATTAGGATTGAGGTGATGATTTCAGTGCAAAGAGTGGTACAGGAGCTGCTGTTACTCTGAGTTTTGTGCCCTTTTTCTTGTGGGAGTCCTCATAGAAGAAGATCCCCTAATTTCCTCCCAGCTGGAACGAAGATGGGGAAAAAAGCTGACAATGAACAGTCACATCAGCCATCAGCCTTGCACATCTGGAGCGAGAGAGAGAGAATAAGACATAACAAGCACTATTACTACTGTGCATATTTAATGTTAGGAATCTGTTCAAATCCTTAAACCTATAATTTGGTGCATAACTCATTTTGCACCATTTTATTTGATATGATTGATATGATATGATTTTTAAATGATTACACACTGCAAAAAATCCTAGTATTTGTCTTATTTGTCTATTAAATTAATATAAATATATTTAAAATAAGATAAATGTATATACTAAGACTCGATTTAGAGAATGTATTTCATCTTTTTGCACTGACAGATGTTTTGCTCTAGTTAAATCTGCCAGTGCAATAAGACAAAATACAGCTATACTAATTAGTCTGTGAAAATAAGTTTTAATATCTATTGCAGTGTTGCTTCTCAAGTACATTTGATCTAATTTTAAGGGTAATTATATATTTTACTGGAATAGCAAGTTTAAAAAAGGCTAATTAAAAACTCATTAAGAAGTCATTTTTTGCATAACATGCAGAAAAAACTTCAAATTTACATCAAAGGAGGGGTAAAGCCATGTCTAGAGACATCTAGTTGTGCAACTAAACAATGTGCAACTGCATAGCAATGACCCAAACCACCCTGGAACAGCATAGCAATGCAAAGTGATGATTTTTGCATGGGAAAGCACCGCTTCAGAAAGCATAAAAGTCTTGTTTTAGTGATGCATTTAGTTCATGGATTGCAGATCTGTTGTAGGTGATCTATAATTATCATTGCATCGATATGTTGCATTTCTGTACTGAAAGCAACAAGATACCTCAATCAGACATCAGCCTACTGTTATCGACTGGCTTTCACCTCATTTTTCAGTAACAGGACACACACACAGAAATGTAGCCAGCAGCGCCCCACCTGTAGAGGCCTCCCACAGAGTTCTGTAGCCCTGGGAGAGGATCACACTGTTCTTGGAACGCTCTCACTGTTTAATACAGGCTTCTGTTGAAATGAAGGGCTTCTGTCTCTCATAGGGGAAAATCTTATAATGGGAAAGGAAGAGAAAGATTGCGGTTTTCTGAAAGGATCATCAGGAGACACTTTTCTAAATGGCTGCTGCTAGTGAATCTATATTGTGACAAGAATGCAACATTGATCTCTTTTCACACATGATTGTATCATTGTGCGTATACTGTCAAAAATACTCCCTGTTGGGTTAAAGGTGAAGTGTGTGTATGCATTTTTCTGCATGTAAATGCTCTCTTCTATTTCTGTTTATAATCTTAGACTAATAAGTATATACTATAGAATATAAATAAGCCATGTTAAGTTTTATTATATGTAAATACTGGTTTAGCGTTGTCTGATTCATGAACAAATTGTTCTTTAGAGCTGGATCTTAGTATTGGAGTGAATCAGCAACTTACTGAACCAAGAACCTTTTGAGTCAGATCTTTGTTTTGAACCGGTTAAACCATTTCCTAAAAATGGTCTGGACTTATTTAACCAGGAACTGACTTACTGATCTGAGAACTAATAATTAAAAAAAGAAAAATATATTTAATAACTGTAATATTTTTAAAAATATTTATTATAAGATTTCCTAATATTTAAACAAATACATTTTATATTTATATATTCAGTTTACATTTTAATTTTAGTTAAAGCTTTAGTAATTTTGTAATTTTTATTAGTTTATATTTTTATTTAACTTAAATATATTAAAACAACTTAAGTACTTAAGCTTAATCTTATTTTAAGTTAGTTGTCAAGGCAAGTTTTTTTTTTAATTTACGAAGAACAATTTTTAATAGTTTTAATAATAACACTAGTTCTAAATAAAGCTGTTAATTTCAAAATAAATACTGTTTTCACTGAGTTTTGCATTTGACTAGAGGTCACTGTCACTACTGGTAGCATGAGGCGATACCTGGACCCTACAGAGGTTACACAGTCTGGTCCAGCTCCTCAGGATGGCATCAATGAGTACCATTGCCAGAAGGTTTGCTGTGTCTCCCAGCACAGTCTCAAGAGCATGAAAGAGATTCCAGGAGACAGTTAGTTACTCTAGAACAGTGCTTTTCAATCCTGTTCCTCGGGACCCATGCTCTGCACATTTTGCATGTCTCCTTTATCTGACACACTCATTTGAGTTCATGGAGCTTTTTCCTAATGAGCTGATGATCTGAATCAGGTGTGTAAATTAGGGAGACATGCAAAATGTGCAAACTGTCAGTCCCCAGGAACTGGTTGGCTTACTGCTCTAGGAGAGCTAGACAGGGCCATAGAAGGTCCTTAACCCATCAGCAGGACAGTATCTGCTCAACCCTTTATTGCAAGGAAGAACAGGATGAGCACGCCAGAGCCTAAAAACCTGACCTCCAGCAGGCCACTGGTGTGAATGTCTTTGACCAAACAATCAGAAACAGACTTCATGAAAGGGTGGCCTGAGACAATGTCCTCTAGTGGGCCTGTGCTCCCCCTTGAGCTGGTGGAGCACCGTTTGGCGTGCGCCATTGAACACTGCCCAGAATTGTGGGTCCACCCTGGTGCCCTGTGCTTTTCACAGATGAGAGCAGGTTCACCCTGAGCACATGTGACAGACGTGAAAGGGTCTAGAGAAGCCGTCAAGAACGTTATGCTGCCTGTAACATCGTTCAGCCTGTCCGGTTTGGTGGTGGGTCAGTGATGGTCTGGGGAGGCATATCCATTCGAAGGACGCACAGGCCTCTACAGGCTAGACAATGGCACCCTGACTGCCATTAGGTATCGGGATGAAATCCTTGGACCCATTCTCAGACCCTATGCTGGTGCAGTGGGCCCTGGGTTCCTCCTGGTGCACGACAATGCCAGGCCTCATGTGGCGAGAGTATGTAGGCAGTTCCTGGAGGATGAAGGAACTAATACCACTGAATGGCCCCCACGCTCACCTGACATAAATCCAATAGAACACCTCTGGGACATTGTTTCGGTCCATCCGACGCCGCCAAGTTACACCTCAGACTGTACAGGAGCTCAGTGATGCCCTGGTCCAGATCTGGGAGGAAATACCCCATCCATCGTCTCATTTGGAGCATGCCCCGATGTTGTCAGGCATGTATACAAGTACGTGGGGGCCATACAAACTACTGAGTACTATTCTGAGTTGCTGCAATGAAATTTCAGCCAAAATGGACTAGCCATTTTGGCTATGGACTAACTTTGATTTTCAGGGTGTCTTTGATTCATCCTGTTGGTTTGATAATTTTAATTTCCATCAAACGATGTGGCATCCTTTCATTCCTAACACATTACCCAGTCCATATCAGTATAGATATCCAGCATGATATTTTTCCCCATTGAGATCTGATGTGTTTTCAAAGTGTTCCTTTAATTTTTTTGAGCAGTGTGTATATATACAGTCAAACCAAAAATTATTCAGACACCAAAAACCTTTTTTTTTTTTTTTTTTTTTTTTTACTAGTGGGTGTAGGACACTATAGTTAATGTAAGTGAGGATAGCAAAATAAAGTAAACTATGACATATTATACCCAAAAATTCTTCATACAGTGAACTACCAGTAAAACTGATAAAAATTTGGGACCAAAAATTTGATTTGACACTTTGACCTGACCATGTTTTGTTACAACGCTGAAAATTTTTTTTGGAAAATCATTTTTTTAGTATTTTTTAATGAACAGAATGTTGAAACAAACAACATTTATTTGAAATAGAAATCTTTCCTAACATTATAAATGTCTTTACTGTCACTTTTGATCAATTTGGTATGTCCTCATTAAATAAAAGTATTTATTTCTTTAAAAAAAACAAAAATAAATAAATTACTGACAATTTGACCTGACCATTTTTTGTTACATACCTTTCTATCAAAGTTATCTGACATTATCAAGATGAATTTGTTCTGACACAGTTTAACTCTGAGTTCTTGTCATTTTATTACCATTTTCTAAATTATAGCGAATAAACTGTGATAATGTGAGAAATGTTGAAGGTGTCTGAATAAATTTTGGTTTGACACACAAACACACACACACACACATATATATATATATATATATATATATATATACATACTGTAGACTGTAGACCTAATAATAATATACCTAATAAATGGAATTAACTACAAAAGGTTTAATCACTTACGCAAGAGACTAGACAAGATACACTTATGCAGATTGAGCTTTCATAAGTTAAACTCATTATTCATTGCCTTAAACAATCAGTAACCAAAACCTTTCAATGTGTACCACACATTTGTGATATTTGCATCAGTAAATGCATCAGATGTGTTAACACATTTGCCACCTCAGATGAAAACTATGCATGTGCTATATGTCCTGTTTTTCTGTCTTTTTTAGGACAGTGCAGAGAATGAGGTGGACAGAAACAAATGCTGTACTCTCTGCAACATGTTCTTCACATCTGCCATCGTGGCTCAGTCACACTACCAGGGCAAAACGCACGCTAAGAGAGTTCGCTTGGTACTGGGGGAGACGCCAAGTCTGCCTACACCCACAGGTAAGAGACACTCATCTAAATGCACTCTTGTTTTGTTTAGTTTTTTTGGATACTTCTTCATAAAATCATGCTAAATATAATCTTGTTTTTGGTCTTTTTCAGCTTTACTGAGAGTAGAGACACTATACAGTAGTGGATTACACCCAGAGGTGTGTTCAGACAGCTATGAATCAGATCTGTAGGAATATAGCGACTGGTTCATGCTTGAAGCCCAGAGCACTAAACTCAACCTAAAGTTCAGTTTTGTCAGGCAGGCTTTGTTTATGCCCATCGGCCCAGCTGTGTGTGCAGCGGTAATGAAGCTTTACACAAGCTCCAGTGAGCGTCCTACAACACTACAGGGATACACAGACACAAGACATCTAGAAATATACAGTAAGACTACACTGTAGAATATTGCAGAGTAGCTGTCTGTGCAAAACTGTGATAAGAAAGCAAGAAGCAGACAATCACTGAGTGCTTAGAATGTGAGATGAGAATGATCTAGAATATCTCGTGTCTCACTGCTGAATCTTATTCTGATTCCTCATTTGAAGCAGTATAGCTAAAAAAAAGATTGTGGTGTGTGTGTCTATATATAATTTTTTTTTAATGTTTTAAAAAATATTATTAGAATTTAAAATAAATGTTTTTTTATATTTTAATAAATATAATTTACTCCTGTGATGCAAAGTTTTCATCATCATTACTGCAGTCTTCTGTGTCACATGACCCTTCAGAAATCATTCTAATATGCTGGTTTGCTGCTAAAGAAATATTTCTCTTTATTGTCAATGTTGAAAACAGTTGTACTGCTTAATATTTTTATGGAAACTGTTTTTCAGAATTCTTTGATAAAAAGAAAGTTAAAAAAGAGCAATAGAAATATTTAACATTATTATAAATGTATTTCCTGTCACTTTTGATCAATTTAATCTGTGTTTGCAGATTGAAAGTATTAAGTTATTTTAAAAAATAAAAATCTTATTGACCTCAAACTTTTCCACAGTAGTGTATATATCTCAATATATATTTTTTTAGGCTTTTGATGATATTCAGTATTTTTCTTGATCATTTTGTCTAATCAATTTTGTTAAGTTATTAAAATGCTCTCAAACTTTGTCAAAACATGAAGGCTCGCACAAGTAGTATAAAAATGTACTCCATTAGAACTTAGTCAATTTAGAAACTTAATGGACAACTAAAAAAAAAATCCAATAAACATTACCACATTATCATTACCACATTGCAATCACGTAATCACATAAGCATGCATAAGTCTGAAATAGTCAAGAAAACAACATTTGAGTGGATTTCATCTGAATTAAATTGTATAAATTTAATACTTTGGGTTTGGTGTTAAGAACAGAGCATTAAGCTGAATGCCTAAGGAATATTAATAAAGTGCAGCATTGAAAACACAGTAATAAACTCCTGACATCAAAACATGATGTTTATGTCTCTGATGAAATTCATAATCCTAACAAATAGTTTTATCTATGCTCACTGTCAATGAATAATTCAGAATGGAGGTTGTTTACAGACGACTGGACATAATGTGATTGACAGCATTTAAAAATAGATCTGAGAAACAACACCATCATATAACTAGATTTCTTTTGCCAGTAAAGTTTTTGTAAAGTGTAGAGCCAATACAGTGTTTGAAGTGATGAAGAGGACAGGCTCATGCACCTGAGGTATCAGAGATGAAGCGTGAACAATGATGAACAACATTCATGTGCACTGACAGAAACACATTCAGTCAGTTTGCAGAAGGGTCTTGTATCTGTTTTCTTGTTTAAAGCACAGAACTGCCTGAGAATAAGGTTGTGCAAAAACTGCCTGAAGCAGCGTGCGTGTATTTGTGTGACTCAGGGTCAATGTCATGCACAAAACTTACTGGAAAATTATATTGAGCTTATAAATGAATAATGGTTAATAAAGAGAGAGCAAGGCATTCCACCCATATGTCCATATCAATCCATTCATCCATGAACCTACCTAACTAACCATCCACCCACCCAACCACCTACCAAGTGTAAACAAGGCGGAACTGTAGGTTGCTTATGGTTGGCAAGCAATGTCACAATATTCAAGTGATGTGCAGATACAAGTGATGATATTCAGCATTTTTCTTGATAATAGTAGCTGTTACATTATATAGTAGATATATGTACAGGTCCTTCTCAAAAAATTAGCATATTGTGATAAAGTTCATTATTTTCTGTAATGTACTGATAAACATTAGACTTTCATATATTTTAGATTCATTACACACAACTGAAGATTGATGATTTTGGCATACAGCTCATGAAAACCCAAAATTCCTATCTCAAAAAATTAGCATATTTCATCCGACCAATAAAAGAAAAGTGTTTTTAATAAAAAAAAAAAAAAAAAAAAAAAAAAAAAAAAGAGAGTCAACCTTCAAATAATTATGTTCAGTTATGCACTCAATACTTGGTCGGGAATCCTTTTGCAGAAATGACTGCTTCAATAATCAGCCTGTGGCACTGCTGAGGTGTTATGGAGGCCCAGGATGCTTCGATAGCGGCCTTAAGCTCATCCAGAGTGTTGGGTCTTGCGTCTCTCAACTTTCTCTTCACAATATCCCACAGATTCTCTATGGGGTTCAGGTCAGGAGAGTTGGCAGGCCAATTGAGCACAGTAATACCATGGTCAGTAAACCATTTACCAGTGGTTTTGGCACTGTGAGCAGGTGCCAGGTCGTGCTGAAAAATGAAATCTTCATCTCCATAAAGCTTTTCAGCAGATGGAAGCATGAAGTGCTCCAAAATCTCCTGATAGCTAGCTGCATTGACCCTGCCCTTGATAAAACACAGTGGACCAACACCAGCAGCTGACATGGCACCCCAGACCATCACTGACTGTGGGTACTTGACACTGGACTTCAGGCATTTTGGCATTTCCCTCTCCCCAGTCTTCCTCCAGACTCTGGCACCTTGATTTCCGAATGACATGCAAAATTTGCTTTCATCCGAAAAAGTACTTTGGACCACTGAGCAACAGTCCAGTGCTGCTTCTCTGTAGCCCAGGTCAGGCGCTTCTGCCGCTGTTTCTGGTTCAAAAGTGGCTTGACCTGGGGAATGCGGCACCTGTAGCCCATTTCCTGCACACGCCTGTACACGGTGGCTCTGGATGTTTCTACTCCAGACTCAGTCCACTGCTTCCGCAGGTCCCCCAAGGTCTGGAATCGGTCCTTCTCCACAATCTTCCTCAGGGTCCGGTCACCTCTTCTCGTTGTGCAGCGTTTTCTGCCACACTTTTTCCTTCCCACAGAGGTGCCTTGATACAGCACTCTGGGAACAGCCTATTCGTTCAGAAATTTCTTTCTGTGTCTTACCCTCTTGCTTGAGGGTGTCAATGATGGCCTTCTGGACAGCAGTCAGGTCGGCAGTCTTACCCATGATTACGGTTTTGAGTAATGAACCAGGCTGGGAGTTTTTAAAAGCCTCAGGAATCTTTTGCAGGTGTTTAGAGTTAATTAGTTGATTCAGATGATTAGGTTAATAGCTCGTTTAGAGAACCTTTTCATGATATGCTAATTTTTTGAGATAGGAATTTTGGGTTTTCATGAGCTGTATGCCAAAATCATCAATATTAAAACAATAAAAGGCTTGAACTACTTCAGTTGTGTGTAATGAATCTAAAATATATGAAAGTCTAATGTTTATCAGTACATTACAGAAAATAATGAACTTTATCACAATATGCTAATTTTTTGAGAAGGACCTGTATTTATAAATAAAATATATAATAATCAAAAACATTAATGCTCATACTGCATATTAGAGACTTTGAACTGATGTGCATTATACATTTCCATCAGCATCAACAAATTGCCTCTCAATTGGATTTTGCACTGTGAAGCTCAATTGATTTATGAGGGACACTTTCCATCACTTGAGCTTTGGTCACTGGATATGTGCCAGTGTGGAAAGTCATTAGTGTGGGTGGTAATAAATACTAAACCTGGACTCAAACTGCTGCTGTATTCAGTGTCAGACAAATTTGTCTTAACACGTTTTCAATCTCTGTCCATATTTGATTACGCTTCACTTTAAAATGATCTTAACCACATTACAGATGTCTACTGCAGGCATCAGGACAAACAGGAGGCATATGTCTCTATCTTTAGCCTGTCGATGACTATTAAATTTCATTTTCTGTCATAAGGGAAATGATTCAATCAAGCAGGGTAGTGTTTGTTACAGCCCTCCAGACTAATTCCACTAATGTTCCTGGTACAGTAGATTTTATAATGGTGAGCGTGAACATGCAATTATCATGGTTCACATTTTTTTTTAGTCTTAGATGAATCTCAGATGGAGATCACATAGTAGACACATAGCTTTAGCAGAGCAATATGAAAAGACCTTTCCACAAATGTAAAGAGAAAGTGGGGAAACGGGGGTTTCAGGAGAGATTAGAGTCAAAAGTAACCTTCGTGAAAATCCAGAGAGCTGTTCGTTCAGGAAAACTCATCAGACGAGGACCGGTGTTGACAGTCGAAGTGGATGTGATGGAGTTGCCCTTGAGATAGTTTTTTACCTGCCCATCCCCCATTTATTTCTGCTCATCTTGTCACTCCAGCTCTAAAACCATCTTTGCTTTAGGGTTCATCTGCAACATCTGTCTCTGCACATCATGCATGCTTAGGAATACATATATAGATATGCGTGTTAGTGATGTGCAAAATGGTTTTATATTCAGCCCAGTTTTAAAACGCCCACCAGACCCTGATCAGATGATAAAAGGATGTTCACACAGCATGCATTCTTGCTTTTAAAAGAAGCTCAACAGAATGAAACAAAACACAAGGATCTTAAGATGTGTTAAAAGTTGAACTATTTTTAACGCAACACATCTTCCTAAAAACACTCATAATTGCCAATAAATGTATTGTCGAATGCTGTGAATTTGTTACAAAAGTGGTGCTTTGATGCTTGTAGCGGTGGTGCTTTAAAAAGGATGAATTTAAAGACGCAACTTCTCAGAGAGGATTGTAGAGTGCTGGCAGTTCAGCACGCTGTCAGCATACTAAAAATCCTGTTTGACAAGCCCTCTTTATTTTTTATTTTTTTAAATTCTGCAGATAAAGACAGTGACATAGAAATACTCACTAATCAAACATTCTGACCCATTCCTAGTGTGTACGCTGGTTTTGTTAGACCACCGAAAGCTGATTTTAAGTGATCCAGTGCACAGTGACTTGAATCATCGTTGCTCATGCGAGTGAGATGTGGGTGGTGAGAACAGAGAGGTGTAGTTACAGTACTGTACAGTTCTTGGTTGCTAAAGTATGACAAATCAACTAAATCAACTTCTTAGCAACCATCGTCCAATTTAAGATTCCATGCAACCATAAGAGACCTGTATATATTCAAGAAGAATAAAGATATTGCCAAATTTTAATCAAAACAGACGGCAGTGGTGTCATGTTGTGTGACTTTGGCATGCTGGTAGATATTTTTCTGCCAAACTTGTTGCTATGATACGTTTCAGAATTGAAACTGCTGTTATATGTACTTCTAACCCATTAAAAAAAGTGTTACTCTAATGATTTAAATAGAGTATTAGTTTTACTACACTGCGTCGCTGAGAGTTAAAGGGATAGTTCACCCAAAAATTAAGATTCTGTCATTTACTGTCATTCCAAACTTGTATGACTTTCTTCTGTGGAACATAAAAGAAGATATTTTGAGAAACATCTCAGTGTTCATACAATGGAAATCAATGGTCAGCAAAACTGTTTGGTTACCAACATTCTTAAAAATATCTTCTTTAGTATTCTGCAGATGAATGGATGTCATAAAGGTTTGGAACAACATGGTAAATAATGATAGAATTTACATTATTATTATTATGAACTATCCCTTTAAGAGAAAGCAACTTCTCTGTAAATGCTCATGTTTTGGAGAAAGTTGCATCTTCTCTTCTATACACTCTCAAAAAAAAGGTACAAAAGCTGTCACTGGAGCAATACCCTTTCAAAAGGTATTAATATGGACAATTTGGGTACTAATATGTATACTTTATGTACCCAATATATACCTTTAAGTTACTAAAATGCACTTTTATGGGTAAATATGGTACAAAGGTGTATCTTTTGAAAGGGTACTATCCCAGTGACAGCTTTTGTACCTTTTCTCTTTGAGAGTGAATTGATAGACTTTGCGTAAACAGTTAGAGTTAGTTTGCCCAAGAATTAAAATTCTATAATTTACTCACCCTTATGTAGTTCAAAACCCCCCATTTATACTCTTTTTTTCATCCAGTGGAACACTGTTTAGCAGAATGTTCACACTTCTCTTGTCCATACAATGAACTAAATTAAGTACATTCAATTCCATTCCATAAATTACACAAAAGTACTGAAAAAAAATCTTTGTGTACTTTATAGCTTTCTTCAGCATCTATTGAATTTAAAAGTCCAGTCAACAATCATAGTGTGTTTAGCTCATTCTAACCTGCGGCATTGCTGTGGCTATTTGGGGTTTATAACCATGGTAACAAGTCCCAAGGTGTCTTCAAGAGTGTCACCTGGAAGATCAATCCATTTGCTTGCTTTTTCCTCATAAGATGGAGGAGGGTAACCTAACTGACGGGTGAATTTTCATCTCCACATGCTCTGACCTTCTCTTGACCCGCATAACTCTTCAGTAGATTTGGCTTGGAGCCATCAGCGTGTTTGCCAGCAGGACAGTTTCAGCTGCACTCAACTGAATTTTTATTGTTTGTTTTGATATTGAATGGGCTCATAAGGTCATCTATATTGATGGATATTTATAGATGATGAACGTATATTCTGTTCTGTGCAGAGTCAGCCCCGCCCACCCCTCAGACCACAGACCCGCCCCCTCCCTCGTGGCAGCCGCTGGCCAATCACGGCGAGGCGGGCAAATACTGCTGCTTGTGTGGCGCCTGGTTCAACAACCCACTGATGGCACAGCAACACTACGAAGGCAAGAAGCACAAGAGAAATGCGGCGCGGGCGCGACTACTGGAGCAGCTGGCTGGCAGTCTGGATGCCAATGAAAGCACAGGTCAGTCTTCAATTGCCTAAGTCATAAATGTCATGTGACTAATCACAATTGGAGTCACACGAAACTGTCATGATAACACTGATTGTCTGATGGTGCCACAAGAATACACACAGTTCCAAACCCTTCACGTGACGTTAATGCAGACAAATAATAAAATAAAAAACAAAATAAGTTCTTTTCACTAAGAGCCAGGGGCGCCACTACGGATTCTGGGCCCCCTGAACAGCATATTCACTTGGGCCCTACGGGGGGAATGGGGGGGGGGGGGTTAAATGTCCGGTAGAGCCCTGAGCTGACCCGAGCCCATCTTTCCCCCTTCTCCCCAAATCAGATTATACTGTTTCAGTTCAGTTTTGCATGTTGTGGCAAAGTATTTCGGTTTCGTTTTTTATTAAGTTAATTTAGAAAAACGTTTGGAGCATTTTTTGTTTGTTAAATAAGTTATTTTTCTTTCTTAAAGTAAAGACCAAGCGGCCATCATACAGCGGCAGACCTGAAGGCTGATCATAACCATGTTTGATCAATTTAGCCTTCTCAAATCATCACAACTTGCCTAAAATAAAATCTAGATATACTAAAACAGTTCAAGCATATAACAATGTTTAAACGTTAAACCTAGATAAATGTGCACTGCATCAGTAGTTCTTGGAGGCAGCAGCGCAATCAATTGCAGTTTTTTCAATGGAAACAAATTACGCTATAATTTTTGCTCATAAAAGTAAGAGTAATCCATCATTCGGAACTGTAAAGGGTCTACATTTATTTGTGTGCACTCACAATATCAACAAAACATTTTATAAAACATATAAAATAACTTTATAAAACAAAGAAAACCATGATGCGCTTTCTGCCATCTCGTCTTGAACAGGAGCGCTTCACAAAAATGAATCGAAAGTCAGCGAATACATGCCTCACAGACATGATAAATAAATATAAATAGAAAGCTTTATATTACTTCTTAACGAAATAAATCTAATCGAAAACAAAAACTCTTTCATTATGTAACCGTAAAGATGCATTTCTCTCTAAAGGCACGTCTAATGAGGAGGCTGAGCGGAAGTCAGGATCGTCATCTTCATCTTTTGCGACACTGACACAGAAAACACTCCTTTATTAGTAAATTAAAATATCTCCTTACCATTTCCCCGGGACACATTCATGGTAATTTCTTTTGCTGGGGCTTTACGGCTTTATTGCGTGTATTTGAAGGCAGAACTCTTCAGCTGCTGACGGCTCTCTGCTGCTGCGGGACCACCTAAACACCTGGGACGCTACCAGCGCAGGGAATTTTTTTCATCACTAAATGATGGATGTCTAAAATATATAAATAAGGAGAAGCCTAAAACAGGCCCGAGGCCCGTCCCGCGTCTGAACTATGATGTGAAAATTGGCCGAAGCCCAGCCCTAGGGGCGTAAAATAGTCGGCCCGTCGGAACCGGGCTGAAATGCAGGGCTCTAGCGTTCCTCTCGGTAGAAATCACGTTTCCCCCTCGGGGGTCCCCCCTATCGTCGGGCCCTTAGAATCGTCCTAACTTTTCCCCCCCTTACGGCGCCCCTGCTAAGAGCCATTAAAAAAAATTATTCACTGAGAAAACATCTATTATAATATAATGAAATAATTGACAGTTACTGTATATGTGTGTTTGTTTTAAAGAAAGTACCGTTCAAATAGTTTGGGGTTGGTAAGATTTTTTTTTAATGTTTTGAAACAAGGCTGCATTGATCAAAACTACAGTAAAAATGTAAAACAATTACATTTGATTTTCTATTTATATTTTAAAGTATAATTTATTCCTGTGATGGAAAAGCTGAATTTCCATTACTCCAGTTTTTTTTTTTAAGGGAGCATCAGTGGAGAAAGATAGGGCTAATTTAACCATACTAGCATGTCAATTTTTACCCCTTAGACTACTGTTCAGTTCATTTTTAACAACAAAGACCTAAATCTTGTTTTCTCTAGAGTGAATAACTAAACTAAGGGTACGTATATATGACAGCAATATACTAAAGCCAGTTTTCCTTTTGCATTTTTGAAATGTTTTACATATAGACAAAAACGTTGTCAAAAAGATCCCTGTTTAGTGTTCACATGGATCCACAAAAGCAACTAAAAATGTTGTTTTATGCATGCCAGGCCAGTAGTTGGCAATGTCACTAAAAAACCCACCATTTTTATACCTTTAGACTGAACACGTAAAACACGTGCACCATTTTCACAAATTCAAGTTTTTGTAGTTTACACTGAAAAGACAACTGTATCGTTTTCAAAAAACTTGCACTTTGAAACCAGTTTTCAAAATTTTGCATTTGCATCAGGCTCCCAGAATCCAGATGTTGTGTGAATAAATGGCCAAAACATATAAAAAGTTAAAATCAGACATATAGCACCGTTACGCTGCGGACATCCCAAGTTCGAATAATAAGCTGTGTCCGAAATCGCTCACTCGTTCACTCATTCACTAATCCCTATATAGTGTAAGGCAGTTGAGTGGACTATATCAGAAGGAGTGAACGAAATGAAGTGAACGGATTCGGACGGTGACGTGTACACTGCGCGTGAGACTGTTGCAAAAACATCTTCCTCACATATGTACTTTTATATTTTATAAAATAATATTAATAGCAATAACACTTAAAATGACTTTATATTGTAATCAGCTTGGTTTCATTGATGGTATATTATTAATTTGTCTTGTAAATATGTTCATAATCATTAAATACTATTAAAATACTGTCAACAAAAACAAACTCACATTAACGCGTTCATAATTTTATGTATTTATTGTTTGTAGTATCTCGAAACTCTCCCGAGCAGCGTTTTTGCTCACAAATAAGATGACAATGGCCGTAGAGCGCCCTCAGGCGACCGTTAATTTGACATCAGAGTGAATACGCCACCAACGAACATTTTTAAATATCAACTAAATTATCATCATTTTTGTAAATTAAACGGATTGTGGGAAATAGTGATTCAGCGAGTGTACATCGGTTGTACACTCGAAATCAGAATGCATTGTGGGTAAAAAGTAGTGAACGTAGGGAATGTAGGGAATGAAGTCGTTCACTCAGAATTCGGACAGCAGTACAAAATGGCTGACACCCAATATAGTGCACTATATAGTGGATAGGGAGCGGTTTCGGACACAGCTCTAGCTGTCGACCTTTCCCAATCCCGCCCCCTTTCTCTCTCCCAAATTGCTTCCTGTCACTACACTGTTCTATCGAAGTAAAGGCAAAACGTCAAAAAAAAAAAAAAAACGCATAAAAAGTTTTCCGTTTTTAGTTGAAAACAGTGTCGTTCCCCTGAAACAGGCAAAAGAGCTACAAGGAATTCAACGTCTATGCATTTTGTAGCACTCATGTTACTTGCATACATCTACAATTTTTCAGTCAAATATCTCCCCTATTTCTGCTCCCCACTGTTGAATCCTGTCAGTGACTTTGTGTTCTTCAAATGCATATTTCACATTGATGTAATCACTAGACATGTTAGTCATACAGTGTGTGATCCAGGTATCCTGACAGATCCCATAAGCCAGTTCTAATAAACCGTTAGTCACATCGCAGTGCTTGCTCAAGGGTTTGGACAAGATCGAGTTGAGTATTGCCTTCGGATACATCTCAAAAACTAGATCCGTAAGCCTTGAGAGTTACTTTCCCCAAGGCAAATTAGCAAAAGGCTTGTCACTTGTCTTTAGGAACTAAGACTCAAAAGCGCTTTGATTTTGATTCACCTGCTACTGAAATGAACAAGTCAGTCCGATTCAGGCTTTTTTTGTTCAGTAGATGTTTTAAGAAGCATTCAGCAGCAATTCTTACAACATAACCATTCAAATTAGTTATGGAAAATAGAACACTTATGAACACTTTGACAAAAATCATTTGTCAATACTTTTTAGAGCTCTAAACCTAACAGAAGTGTCCTATGTTAATTCAATCAAAAACACAAGAAGTGATCGTAAATGGAAACTTCAGCCAAAAATGTCCTTTACTCACCCGCATATTGTTCCAAACCTGTGTAACTTTCTTTTTTTCTCTGGAATACAAAAAAAAAAAATGTTTTTGTCCATAAAATGATGTAATGAAAACAGTGATTGGCTGATCAAGATGTTTGGAACAACATGAACATGAGTAAATATTGACAGCATTTTCATTTTTGGGTGAACTGTTCCTTTAAATGCTTCTGTTTTCCATAAAGTAAGAAACGTGGATGGTGATTTATATTGCATAGATCCATAAAAGCACCATAAAAGTCTCATAAAAATGGTCCACACAACTCATGCACTATATTCTAAGTCTTCAAAAATCATATGCTAGCTTTGTATTAAACAGACAGAAATTTATTGTCATTTTCAGCATTTATCTTCATAGTAGGACTGTATGTTTTTCAGTGCTGCCATATCACAATCATGTGACATCATGCACTACTACATTTAAAAGTGCCATTTTTAAACTGAATGCAAGCCTGAATAAGACCTAAGAGCTCCAGCTATTGTGTAGCATCAGAAGACACTGAACAGTGCACAAAGCACATTGACTACTTATAGTCTAGAGCTGTTGCGATTCGTCGATTTTAGTCGACTAGTCGATTTTGAAAAATCATCGACTTCATTTTGCTCGCGTCCACTAACCGGCAAAATACCGGAAGTTCCGCATTTCACGGACGAGAATCCATAAAACATATTATTAGACTATTTTCCAAGGCTGCATGATATTAAACCCATTTAAAAGTCATAATTAAGCATAATTATGAATTAACAAACGCTATGATTTAATTAAATAATTCTATGCGATGCAGTTCTAACACAGTATATGCGCTTTAATTATTTACATGCGTGTAGGTTACGTACGAGCGTCCCACAGCGGCTCCGTTCACAGTAGCTCCACAGAAACTTATTTACATGTGTGGAGCATCTCAAACTTCATCTCTGCATGTTGTTGTGAGTTTGGGTATATTATAACGTTCATCTGGGAACGCAACGTGCGCCATTTCATCAGATTTGTAAGGTAAATCATATAAACCTATGCAAACACAGGAGAATACATTGCGGTTTCAAAATAAAAGCTCAAACCCTCACTCTGAGTTTACACGTTTTGATGTCCACATATTCATTTAATTACAGTGGCTATAGCATTTCTGTCCTAAAGAAATGGCCAAATATTAAAGATTAAGTGGACATTTGAATTAAATGGTGCTTGGTCAATATTAAACAAGGATTAGATCGCGCAGTAATGTGTAAAAATAATCATCAGGCCGTCGGCGCCCCCTGCAGGCCTTTGTTGTTATGCGTAATCTACATTAGCTCTATTGTTTATAATACATTATGTATTTTAACAGTTTTGTTCAATAAAACCATATGATTTCTTGCTTTTGATACTTTATTTGAACTAATTATTATTGCATCATTGCTATTATATATGTATTTTAAGTCATTTTAAAAGCTATTGTTCACTTACATCTATTTTTATTACCACAAAAAAATTATTATAATTATAGGGCCCTATGAAATCCGTTTTATTTCCAAATTAATTTTTTTTCCATTTTCATTTTTCTATACTCTCTTTTAATGGTTAAATTAAATTTTATTAATGAAAAAGCCTGTCTAATTAATTGAGTGTTTCAGTTTTATCTGTACCAAATTCTGTTTTCCATTATTTTCTAATGGTTCCATTAAATTTTAATAATCAAAAGCTTCTCCAATTAATTGATTTTATGTTAAAAAAAAAAAAAAAAAAAAATGTATTTCTTTTTTTTTTCAGAAATACTGCACATTTACATTTTTCTCCTAAATAAATTCTGGTAAATAGTAAATAGTCCTTTATTTAAAATACTATAAAATACTATAATTATAATTTTATTAGTAGTAGACTAGAACACGTGGATATGTTGTCATTCTTAAACTATAATACTGAACTTTGATTTCAGTGATTTGGACTATGAGATGGACTCTTGCTTCTTGCACTCTATGTTGCTCTTTACTTTTGCTTTAAAAAAGGATTTCATAGAAATTTGGATTTCATTTGTTTTAATAAAATATTCTTAAGTAAAATTGTTGATTTTTTGTGGGAAATTAATCGTTTAGATTAACCGATTAATCGATAAATTAGTCGACAGATTAATCGAAATAAAAATAGTCGTTAGTGGCAGCCCTATTATAGTCAATGTCGCTGTCGCCTCTGGCTTGCTTAGTTGGGGACACTTATTTTCCAGCGATATCGTCTACATGACTGCACAGATACTATTTAAACTGAACTGAGCTGGACAATGACATCATTGAATTCAATAATGAAATGCCTTTAACTGAAAATTGAGTGTTTAATCTTGTCATTTTACATTATTGACACTATTTTCCTATTCTGATATTGGAAAGTTGCTTTGACACAATCTGTATTGTTAAAAGCGCCATATAAATAAAGGTGACTTCACTTGACTATATGGGTCTCTTTTGAGTGAACTGTTCCTATAAGGGAAACAGTTTGGACATCATGTGCAGAAAAAAAACCTGCAGCCAACAATGGCAAAGGTATAAGGAGGAGACGGAGATAACCAATGTGTGAGGGTTGAAAGACTGGCCTAATGTTCTCTTAAATACCTGCAAACTGATCAGTCCAAGGGTAATCGGAGCATTGGTCTCAAGGGACATGAGTCACAGTGAAGAGTATTGTCCAAAAACAGCATGTGGATATGTGCCAAAGCTCAGCAGGTAACTGAGATTCTGCATTACCAGAGATAGAAACACACAAATCACAATGCAGAGAATGAGCAAGCCAAGAAGGCATGTTTTATTTTTAACCGCTGTTCACAATCCTGCCTTAAAGTCTGTCATAATGTCATGCATTTAAAAGGTCTTGGGGGACAAACCTGTTGCGCTTTACATATCTAGTGTAGAGAAGCACAGTGTTTTCCATTCAAGTCAAATTCTGTAGAATCTGCAGTTGTTTTGGTCTTTATCAAGACTAGAGACAACAAAAATGAAAATCTTACACTGATGCTTGCATTCTGCATAAGAGATAATCATTTTCCCCCGCCATGACACAGCAGGGTGCCCTTGTCAGGAGCTTTTCTCTGTAAATGTCACTTCTATTGAAATATCAGCAGAAATGCTGCTGATTACAAAAGCCTCTCATAAAAGTGTTCCAAACATCACAACTCTATACAGGCACTGTTAGTTCAGCTTAATCTGCGGTTGTGCCAAATCCCCCCAAAAACAAATCCCCCTTGGACCCCGAAGGATAGCCGTTTGTAATGCTGGATAATGTGAGTCAAATCATCTTGTTGTAGCTTATGTAAATACAGTCAGAATTTTGCCCAGATGGAATATGCAAACCTTTTCTCATTTTCTGCTTTGGACAAAATCTGATGAATTTTATCAAGCTATGTTTTTTTCTGTTCATCATATAAAATGATTGTATCTCTCCACAAGACTTAGATTAAACCGCTTGGTTCATATGGATTCATTGTATGGTGCCTTTAGAACCTTTTTGGATCTTTTAAGTATTGGACTTTCAATGGAGATACAGAAATCTCTCAAAATATTGGTTTGGTAATGTAAAAAATGCTAGACAGTTTATTTGTGTACTTAGGTGTGTGTGTGTGTGTGTGTGTGTGTGTGTGTGTGTGTGTGTGTGTGTGTGTGTGTATATGACCATGCCCAGATTATATATTTAAACACACCCAAGTTTCTGTAATTTTCTGTCAAAATATGTTATACCAAACCTGAAAAATATTAAGAATTAATGTCATATTTTTTAGTAAATCGTGGCCATGTTGGGCTAATCTGTTACCTTGTTTTAGTAAACCATGGCCATGTTGTTGCCTTGTTTTAAATTAAATAATTAGTACAATGTGGCCATGATTTACTAAAATGAGTGAATGAATTAATAAGCTGGAACTAGTAGTAAATTGTGGCCAGGATTTGACTAAAGACAAGGCAACAATTTAATAAAATGAGGGAACAAATTCTTAATTTGGGGCCATGATAAATATACGTTTGTCCACGTTACATGCCATGCTTATTTTGGTTCTTTTATTGTGTTTTCTGGTCCATTTTGGAGCTTGACAGACAAAGACACAATGAACTGTTATTGTATGGAAAAGATTCCACTAGAAAATATAACAGCATTGAGATGAGTAAATATGGACAGACTTGCTTTGGGGTCCAACTGAGAATATGTTTTAACAAGATAACTTATTTAAAACACTGCCCTGCTTTGTATCCACAGCCTTGAGTGCCTCGATCTCCTGAGCTCTATACCTGCGGTTTGGTCATCCTTCAGGGAGCTGTCAAGACTTCTTTTAGCCTGTTCTCTCTCATTCACCACCCTCATTAGCAGCCTGCACACGAACACAAAGTACATGCAACATACAGACAAACACACATGCCCTTTTTTAAAACGAAAGGACTGAGAAAATTGGAGGAATGCAGAAGAACAGCCTTTCACAGGGATGCAGCTATTCATTACCAGTCAAGCTTCTCATCAGGTACAGGAAGCCATTGGTAGGGCTCATCTGAGAGGTGACTGCTAGCAGATCCCGGCCCAGACTCTTGGCTATTTTCGTGGAGAACACTTCAGTGTAATTGCCTTCCAACTGAGGCTATATTTTGTTGCTGAGAAAATTGGAGCACAGCACAGCCCTCTCCTGCTGCAAACAGGTTTTCATTTCCCCCTAAACAAAAAAAAAGCAGGGAGAGTGACAAGCTTTAGGATGTAAATACCAGCTCGGCGCTGAAGAGCCTCCTGCCATTTCGTGAAGGGGGGATATTGAAAGTGCAGCGATTTGCCCCGTTTAAAATTGCAAGAGTAGTTTATGTGCTTCACAGAATCTGTAAAAAGTCAAGAACAAGCCAGCATCTCCTTCCTGCGCCGTTCATATCCACCTTGACTGGCAGGATTAAAATTGACATTCATACTGGATTATTATTGGCGTGACTGTATAAGAGAACCTCTGTGCTTGAAAGTAATGACAGAATTAGAGAACTGAGTGCAGTTATTCATTGTCATAACCCTGTGGACATGGTCTCGATTGTGAAATGCAGGATTTGATGAACATAGATATGAATCCTCCATAAAATGTGTATAATTGTTGGAGGAATCATTTTGGGAATTATCGTGATGTATTAATTTTGGTAGTGACATGATTAGATGATCATTAGATTTGCTACAGTAAAATGTAATTTATGTAATTGGTTTCAGATGTAATTTACTTCAGAAATCATTCTAATATGCTGATTTGGTGCTCTAAAAACATTTTTTTACTATGTTTATTTATATTTTTTAACTTTTTATTTCAGGATTCTTTGATAACTATAGGAAGAACAGCATTTACTTGAGATACAAATCTTCTGTAATCCTCTTTACTGTTACTTTTGATAAATTTAACTAAAATATTCTCAAAATATTTCAAATATATCAAAAATATATAAAATTTTTGAACAGTATATATTGGACGTTGAACAACATAAGTGTATATTTTCAGCTAACTCAGCATGCTAACATAAATAGATAAACATAAATGAATGCATAAATACATACATACAATGTATCATATCAAGTGGCATCTGCAAACAAGAAAATGCTTTTTCAGAACAAACCAACCAGATAAACTAGCTGAACACAAGCTTAGCCAGGCTGGGAGACTAAATAAACCAATTAGCTAAGATGTTTTGTCAGTAGGGAATGGTTCAGGATTCATTACAGTAAAATTCCACTTACCTAACGATAATACTTTTTCACACAATCTTCAGATCATATTTATGTGTATTCTGACCTACTTTTCAAAGTTTCCTTATTGTTTTTAATGAAAGAGAGACACTTTTGGCTGAGTTCTAATTTAATACTCGAAATCTGAGTAAAATAGCACTAGCAATCAAGTCTTTCTGTCTGTCTGATTGGGCACTATTAATAATTTAGTTGAATTTGACGAGTGTCTCATCTATTTGGTAGCAATTTCCTGGGCAAGAGAAGAGAAACTGATTGATGGCCTATTGTCGGAAATAAGTGAGACCTCTTTCCCACAAGCCAGCAGTTAGGAGCAAACTTTAATCTCCTCCTAGTAAACATTCATCTTACCCTGAGCCACATCTCTCTCTGTCTGTCTTTCGCTGTGGTTCTTTTGGCATCTCGGTCGGTTTAATTAACTGGGATTAGAAGCCACCACAGTGTCTTCTAAGGCTGGTTTATGAGTAGCACACTAAGAGGTCATCAGGGGTCCTACATGAAGGAAAATCCCATCACACATAGCTTTTTAACAGAAACAAACACTCGGTAAAGCTACTTATGAAGTCTGAAAGCCAAGTCTTACATTTTTAATCTTTGAAAAAGGCTGCTCCTTCAGCTACCGATATAATAGCTGGATAATTTTCAGTTAAATGCAAATTCTTAATGAATAGACATGGCGAAGTAGCAAGAGTTCAGCAGAAAAAAAAACTGTTCTCAGGCTAATTTAAGCAGCCTGTAAATTGTGTTTTATAACGTCAGTTAAATTTTATTGCAATATTTCTGTCATGCCATACATCCTGTTCATATTAATAGCTTGCTATGAATAGTGTTTAGATTCATTACACATACTTGTTGTCACCATATGCTTGGTGTATTGACACCACAAGCTGTCTGTGAACGTGCATCACATATCACTCTCAACTCACAGAAAGCATCCAGAAAGAGTCATTAGAATGTGTGTGTGTGTGTGTGTGTGTGTGTGTGTGTGTGTACTGGTTTTTGTGGTTTACGGGGACAAAATTTGTTTAATGACATGGGTATGGGTAAAACATTCTAAATGGTGTTTTTTTGAAAATCTAAAAATGCACAAAGTTTCCTGTAAGGGGTAGGTTTAGGTGTAGGGTTGGTGTAGGGCAATAGCCCATACAGTTTGTACGGTATAAAAACCATCACGCCTATGGAGAGTCCCCGTAAACCACAAAACAAACGTGTGTGTGTGTGTGTGTGTGTGTACACTTGTTTTTATATTCCGGTGGGGACTTAAACCTGAATACACACAGACTCATGGGTACTTGTGTCATGGTGGGGAGCTAAATTGAGGTCCCCACGGGTAAACAAGCTCATAAATCATACACAATGAACTTTTTTGAAAATGTAAAAATGCAGAAAGTTTCCTGTAAGGGGTAGGTTTAGGTGTAGGGCAATAGAATAGAAAACAATACGGTTTGTACAGCAGAAAAACCATTACGCCTATGAGAGTCCCCACAAGGATAGCGAAACAAGTGTGTGTGTGTGTGTGTGTGTGTGTGTGTGTGTGTGTGTGTGTGTGTGTTTCTATTTCTATTTCAGTGAAGATGAAGTAAAGATGTTTCAAAATAAATTTTAAATAAAAGCACTAAAACGCTGCTGGAAGTCATAAATACATGTTTTGTCCTTTAACTAATATGGGAAATATCAACTGGCTGACAAATCACTGGCAATAAAAAAATGTGAATAAAGTCTAGATGCCCTTGATAAAGCCACTTTAAATGACACAATCCATCAAAGATTAAGCAGGCATCGAAGCTCAGCATTTCTCTCAGAATTTGCTCAGTTTCTTCAGACCTGTTAATGCTAAAGAATAAGGAAGAATAAGTCTTCATTTGACTAGTCTTTTGTAATGACCCTTCAGCTGATTCCTGTCAAGTGTTCCAGAACTTGATGGAAGCAAATTGGTGAAAATTGGTGTCTTGTGAATTTACAGAGTACTAAATAAAGCATTAAGGCATAAGAGGATAAGCATTACAGTGCCTTTACCATGTTTAAGGAGTGTTCTAGCTCCCTTAACTATGGCAAAGTCACTGTAACAAAACCTAAATGGATATTGCATTCATAAAGCCACTGTAACAACATCAAAAGACACCAATGTTCGATTATAGTTACATTTGTTTGTTTATTTTAATTTTAAAAAAACTATGACAACAAAAAAAATCATCAACATAAATATATTAGTAGTAGTTGTAGTAGTATTAAAAATGTTATGTATTACAGTTTCCACAAAAATATTAAGCAGCATAACTGTTTTCAACTTTGATGAGAAATGTTTCTTGAGCAGCAAATCAGAATATTAGGTCACTTTATTTTAAGGTCCAATTCTCACTATCACCAAACCATTAACTACGACTTTTTCCTCAATAAACTCCTAATTTGCTGCTTATTAATAGTAAGGTAGTTGTTAAGTTTAGGTATTGGTTATAGGATTAGGAATGTAGAATTTGGTCATGCAGAAAATGTGCTTTATATGTACTACTAAACTGAAAATCCAGCTTTACTATTACAGGAAAAAATGACATTTTAATACATATTAAAATAGAAAACAGATATGTTAAGCTGTAATAATATGGTTGTTTTTACTGCATTTTTGATCAAAGAAATCCAGCCTTGGTGAGACTAAGAGACTTCTTTCAAAAACATTTTTAAAAAATCCCAAACTTCTGAACAGTGTACATGGAAACAAAACTCAAACTCCAATGTACAGAATATAAACTACTTCTATTGTCTGTGTTTAGTCAGATTTACTGAATAGAAAGTGTTTTGTGTGCCTGTCAATGCATGTGGAGCTTCAAGTCTGACAGAAGTCTTTTCAAACAATTGGAATTTTTAAAACAATTGTCAGTTGGTGTTGATAAATCTGTGTACAATGAATTTCAATATGTTTTCCCCTGAGTCAAAATATACTCAGCATGAAACTCATCATGCAGCTTTGCAGTGCTTTCACTGGCAATATGAATACTGCAATGCTGCATGGATACTGTTAATATGGGTGCCAAAATATGTGCTGCTTCTTCATGTGGTGTGAAACACACCACACTATAAGCTGTTTACAGTTTCCAAGCAATGTACTGTAGCAATTTGTTACTTTACTAAACAGTGGAATTTGCAATAACAAATATGCATTCAGCTTTGAATGCAGCTCATTCATTCAGAATTAAGATTTGGATCTATACAAGAAGTATAGTCTTCTGATACATAAAATGTCAAATCCATATGTGTTCATGTATGTAATCGCCTTTCCTGGCCTGAGAACAATTCCTGTTTTCAGAGCTCTTGGTGTGAGTGTGACAGCAATATACTGTAATGTAAAGGTTGTGAAATGCCTACTTTGAACAGATCGAGGAGCAGACAACACTGTCATCAAAAATAACTCTGCAGATGTCTGAGAGAAATATTGCCCAGAAAGCGCACACATGGTCTCTCCACATGTGATGAACGAACCTCTATGCATTTCTGTTCTACGTCTCTCTCCCATTCTTCATATCCGTCTATTTTTGGTCCGACGCTGTTCGTTATTTGTGGTACCACCTGCAAAGCCTTTAATTAGCTCACATCTGCTTCGCTCCCTCCCAAACCGAAGCACTTGGTGCCCCTCCACTGTAAAAGACCATCATAAAGCATAACCCTCCAAATCAAAAGGCCATCAGGACAAAAGGAAGCTAAAATTGTTAATACTTGATTCCATGAACACTGCAGAATGAGATGCCATATTAGGAGCGGGTGCATTTTTTATCTGACACACAGAGAATGGAGTCTTCAAACAAAACCCTCGTCATGTCGAGAGAAGCAAAACAACAGGGATTAAATATACATTTCTCTGCTCTTTGTCAGCCAAGGCAATCTCAAAAACAAAAAGCAATCAATAATGCTCAAAAGAAAACGAGAAATGGGACAAAACAATTTTAAGAGCATTTCAGCGGGGACTTGTTTCCGTTCTGCTTTCAAGTCGGAATCAGTTTTTTTGCTTTGTGTTGCAGGCCTGCGCAGGAGTTACTCGTGCAGCGTTTGCAACGTGGTGCTGAACTCCATCGAGCAGTATCACGCACATCTCCAGGGCTCCAAACACCAAAACAAGTGAGTGTGGATTTTCTGTCCTGAATGATTTTCCCTTCTTTCAAATCTTTCCAAGAGACTGCTCCCTTGATAGCCAAGGAGACTTAATGAACTTATCATTTATGTTTCATTTAAGTACAGTACCAGCTTTATTTCAGATGTTTCTCCTAAATTCCCTAGGAGAAATAAAAACAGACCACTGAGACTAAAAATATATCAAATTTAATTTCTTACTTTTGATCCCACACATCTGTCTGGGAAAATGTCAACCTCCAACTGTAGTTTAGGATTACAAAATCATCAAAGAAAATAATTCAGCTCTGCTTTTACCAAGCTGTAATGTAAACTAAAGGTTATTAACCATTTTTTTAAAAAAAAGGACAAACCCATACTTCCTGTTTCACAACAGGTGTTCGTCAATACAGTCTTTAAACTATTTCATCCTCTTTAAATTTCTCTCTGTTTATCCCTCATGTCTTCTCTAAGATCAGCTTATCGGTCATATTTTTTATACATAATCTGACATCCACTGCTTCTGTCCTCAAAGGGAACATCAATGGTCGCCTCAGTTATCATACCCGCTCAGGTCTGCTGCCTCCTGTTGAGTTCGATAGAAATCACTACGATATTGCCATAACTTTCCACACTGCACAGACAAATCATGCAGGATTCTGTTATGTGTGCTCCTGACCGGTGGGAGGTCTGTGATTAAACCACTCTGACTTAAGGCTGCAATTTTAAAACATCAGTTTCTGTCTTTCATTGAACTCAAAGCACAGCTCCCTACTAGGAACCATGGGATACTGCATTCCCACTAACATTCTTAAAGGGACAGTCCACTCAAAAAACAAATATTCTGTCATTATTTACTCAGAAACAACAGAAAGAGATTAAAAAAAAAGTAATTATTCACAGAAAATCTTCTCCATCCACTGTAGCTCTCAAATAAAACATGGTTGCAGATCAATGATTTTAAACATCATTGGTTCATGTGACTAAACATCATTAAACCAGATGACATGTTTAACAGATTTGATTTGAGAGCTGCAGCAGGGAGATTTTGTAGTGAATACTGATGAAGATTTGAATTTTTTTCCACATATTTTGCTATCAGATTACTTCAGAAGCATATGGATTACATTTAAGTTGTCATAAATTACATTTTCATGCAATTATGTAATTGTGTTACATTTATGATTACATTTATCTTTTTTAGTGTTTTTTAAGCTTACTATAAACAGTCATTATTTGGAAATCAGAATTTCATCTTAAGATTATCCAAAAGCATTAAGACTCTACTAAAGTCTCTTTGAGAGTGATTTTTGGGTAAGCATGTAAGGACATACAGTCCAACCAAAAGTTATTCAGACACCAGATATAATTTTTTGATATTTTTTGTACTAGTGGGTGCAGGAAACTATAGTTCATTTATGTAAGTGAGGAGGGCAAATTGAAGTAAACTGTGACATATTATACCCAAAAATTCTTCATACAGTGGACTACTAGTAAAATTGAAATAAATTTGGGACCAAAAATTTGATTTGACACTTTGACCTGATCATGTTTTGTTACATACCTTTCTATCAAAGTTATCTGACATTATCAAGATGAATTTGTTCTGACACAGTTTAACTGTTCCTGTCATATTTTATTACCATTTTCTAACTATAGTGAATAAACTGTGAAAATGTGAGAAATTTTGAAGGTGTCTGAATAAATTTTTGTTTGACTGTACATATGAAATTAAAGTCAGGAAAAAAATCACTTTTTTTAAAAAAAAAATGGAACAGTTTATTGAACCTTTAGACAAAATATTTTTTAAAAAACTGCATGTATATTTCTTGTTGAGTATATTTGATGCATCAGGTTTTTATGGCTCATATAGTATGATATAGGAGAATATGGAGCTCATATTTCCACTTGTGGAGGAAAAAAAAATAGACCAAAAATATGAAATTTGGTGCTGATATTTATATGACCAAAAAGTAGGATGAAATTCTGATAGCTTGTAAATCATTAGAGGCCTTAGAAATGTGCATATCAAACATATACAGTATACATTTGATTTGAATTAAATATAAACAGTAGGATTTATAGTGTTAACTAGCTTTAACCAGCTTCACCAGTCAAATCATGCTTCACAAGCTAATTTTTGCTGGTAGACATTTTGGCTAAGTATCTATATTAGTCTGAACCAGCAGGAAAGTTCATGCTAGACTACACTGGTTATTTAAGCAGGTTGGTATAACATGATGTTTTCTATTCAGACCGAGGTGGGTAAACATTGCCACCTGTGAGCACTTAGAAACATTTAAAGTCACTTCTTTTTTCCGTCTGGCAAAGCCCTCTGTGCATCAGCAGTGGTGTTTAGTTGATCTGCCACCGCGTTTGCCTCCAAATACACACAACTGCCTCTAACAGGACATGCCCATCAAACTCGTAATGATTTAAAAATGATTTAGAGCAAGAAAGTGAAGAAAGAGAGAGGAAAAGAGGTAGTAGAGCTCCTGCTGTTTGTCCAATCACACACGGTTGACAGAAATGAACCCACCTTCATACGAGGAACTGTCAGGTTTAGAGTCTGTGGTGAAGGCGCTTTTTTATCGTCTTCGCTTCAAGGCAGCTGGCCCGTTTCTGCGAGCTACGTGAGACGACTACAACCGCTTCCAGCAACCCCTAATTGCTCTTCACAATAAACCAATAGATTAACATGCCAACAGAGTCGGGGTTGGGCAGGAGGACTCCAGCTGAAATCCAAATCACTACTATCTTACAATCATTAATTGTAATTAGAGCTACATCCTCTCGTACGAGGAATCACTGACAGCCAGGAAGAGTATTGATTAAAGAGGATGTTTCCCTATCTTGTCGCTGCAGCGGGTCTCC
The DNA here is from genome assembly GCA_021397915.2 of Tor tambroides. Classification (NCBI taxonomy): domain Eukaryota; kingdom Metazoa; phylum Chordata; class Actinopteri; order Cypriniformes; family Cyprinidae; genus Tor; species Tor tambroides. Next base: position 57,538 of record JAFVLL020004964.1, on the reverse strand, counting down.
GCGTATTCTGATTAAGCGTAGGAAAAGTTCACGTAAGGGTCTGTTTTGCATTAAGACAGCAAAAAAAAACCCTGCAGAACATCAGCGCTCAGGATGCTCTTGTGGGAGGACAGCCTTTCCGATCTGTGCCGAACACAAGCGGATTCCTGCTACATACACATTAACTTTCTTTGTTGTAAACGAACCGCTTATGTCCACAGCAGTTAACATGCTTTGCCAACCTACATTAAGCACTGAATACAGACCTTAGCAAATATTGATTTATAGTATAAAATGTGTCTATAGATTATATTTTTTCATTAATATAATATAATAATTAATTATATAAGGTGTGTATATATAATTAACATTTATTATGTATTTATAATATAAAATGTAAATGGAATAAATAAATAGTAATGGAAAACCCATTCCAAGCTAACATCTGATTTATTCCTGAAATTTTCTTAAAATGTCCTTCCTCTCTCAAGTAGCACATTGCTAATATTTATGTTTGTCACCAATTTTAACTGCTTTAAATTCTGAGTAGCATCCAGTATATTTTATAATATTATAGCATCCATTGTCCTTCAAAATGAGGACATACACAGTACACTCTCACACACACTCATCAGAGGGACTCCAGAGGCCCGTCTCTCTCATGTTGAGACACAGACACACACTCTAATCAGAGGAGCTCCAGGGGCCCGTCCCGCTCATACTGATACTCAGCAGATGGGCAAAAGGGGTGTAATATCTGCCAGGTTGGTTTCATTATGTAGGGCAGCAGCCAAAAAACACCTGATTTCATTTTAAACTGCCAGCATGCTGGGAGATATTGTCCCAAAAGAAGAGCACAGACCAGAACATTAGCATATACAGTCTGGACTGTTGCAGCGTTTTCATAAAGTATATACTGTAGTTTAGTTTTATAAAGGGGATGGTTTACCCCCCAAAAAGTAACCATTTTCTCACCATCGTGCTTTCTTCTGGGAAACACAAAATATGAAATTCTGCAAAACTGCTCACCGGACAAAGAAAACGGACAATAAAATATCCTTCCAAGCTGCAAAAAGACAAAAAAGGCCCTTTAAAATACCATAAAAGTCGTCCATATTGATTCGATTAGATTCAACTTTATTGTCATTGGCTCTGTACTTGTGCTCTGCACAGTGAAACACATTTATCTAACCAAAACTGCAAATAATGTCTATATGTATATACAAAAATGTTATTAAAATATGAGTCTTTAAAAAAAGTAATACAATGAGAGAAATCAAATTTTTGAACTTTCTTTTACTAGCTTAAGTTTAAATAACTTACTACAGTTATTTAAATGTTCAAGGTCATATTTGAAATATTAATTATACTTCATCACATATAAAGGCACAACAGATGCTTGTAGAAACTCCAGCTGTGTTTACTACAATTTCTTCTTTGTTTTGAATCTGAAAACTACACATTAAATTTGAGTCAGGAGGAAAAAGAACCAGTTAAATGCAATTGTGAGATAACCCTGCATTACACATTACGCATTCTGTCTGGTGTCAGTCTTTTCGGTAAATCAAAGAGTATTGTTCTCTGTGGGCAGTTTGAGACTGACACCAGACCTGAGTGGAACCAGTCAGAGTTACTGAATCATAAATTTCCAGAGTTACAATTTACAACTAAATGTTCAGCAATGGCACATTTATAGCACGATTCATTGACTGCAGTATGCTGTGGTGCCTTGTTATTAGATGCATAAATCTTCAACTTCAAAGGTAATTTGAATATAATCTTATAATATAATCTTAAATTGAATCATATCCAGTATGTAAAACAACTGGAAGTTCAAAAAAAATTATTGATGGCAAAAGCAAATGAAAAAGTAAAATCTAAAAATTATTATTTTCAAAAACTATTCACAAAATAAAAACTAATTGTGCACCATAAATGTAACTAAAACTGAAATTCAAAAATATAAAACAAAATAAAAAGCTTTTTATTTGAACAACTAGTTTTTATTTTGTGAAACCTTGAGCTATGTAAAATTAGTAATTTTCAAAAAAAACAAAAACAAACAAAAAAAAACACTATACAACAAAATATTAAAACCACAACTAAAATGTAAAAATAAGAAAATTAAATAAGAAAAAATAAAATTACATTTGGTAAAAAAAAAAAAAATTATATAAATAAAAAAAATAAATACATAAGTGGAAATCCTGCAATAAGTAAAATCTAAAAATAGTAATTTTCAAAAAAACAACAAACAAAATAAAAACTACTTGTGCACCAAACTAACTCAAATTATAAATATAATTTAAAACCACAAAACTAAATGAACTTGTCAAATAAAAGCTATAATAATCAATGGTTCTGACGGCTATAAAAAAAGAACAAATCTAATGATGTCTATCAAATTAAGCTCTGAAACTCATCTGTGAAGTCGTTATCATAATTATTAAGATCATTTGCAAAATCTCATGGTAAATTTGTAAAGTGAGCAATAAGAGATCGAAAATGTGCTTCTACTGCACCAAAGAATGCAGTCTTTTCCAATGCAGACAAAAATTTTATAGAATCAGTGTTCAACACTGCGAGTCGTAAAGTGTTTTTTTTGTTTGTTTTTTTTTCACGCCATTAAATAAGAAGAACATTCAGCCAGAAGGAACTGCTGCTAATGTGAGGGAAATTGATTTTTGAAGACCAGGAAGGATAATGATAGCAGTCTAAAAAAAGTCATAAGTGAATCATGAATTCCCATTCAGCTGTGCAGGCTGGTTGGAGATCTGAGCGTCTACAGACAAAAGCCTAACTCAATGTGAAAGGTACTATGGCTTTTTTAATGAATTTTTAGGCGCTCTAAATGCCTGTCACCAGAAATGCCCACTGGATTTAAAGCAGACATTATTGCTTCTTGATTTCTGGTGAAAAATGTAGAATTGGACCCCAATGTACAGATTAAACGCTCAGCCTGTCTTCTCTCAGCATAGACAGCAGTTTGTTGATGGATACACTGACTTAAGGGATGTTTCTTTTCTTTTTCCTATTCTTTTCCACTGTTCAGTCTCGTATCACACAATCAAGTGTTCCGTGAAGAGCAGCAATGACAGTCCAAACTCTCTGACGGCTATAATTATCTATCTGAAAAGCAGGAAGGGAACGGCAGAGAGACTTCCTGCTTTAGGGGGCGGAGGAAGAGCTGTCCCACACCCTGCCACCCCCTGCTGTAGCCCGTATGTGGAATGAGCTCTCAATCTGAAGTTAAATTTTCACCTGTCACTACTGCAGGCTTCACAAAATCGTTGGTGTTAGATTAAAGGAATAATTCATCCAAAACTTAAAGTTGTTGTCATGTTGTTCTAAACCCATATGTTGTTATTTTCTCAAATCAAGTACATAATGACAGAACTTTGATTTTTGAGTGAACTACTCCAGTGGTGAGTGAAATGTTCTTTTTTGCATCGATCTACCTGGTTTTCTTCACGATGGAAGTAATCAAGCGGTATCAGGTGGCCACGCAGACGGTGCATTTTCAGTTCAGCACACTTAACCATCAGCATCTCTTCTGCATGAGCAGCATTTAGCCTCTTGCTCATAACAGAGTTTAGTTTCAAGGTGACACTGTCGGACAGCTGATGGGGCGTTCACACAGGGTTGAGATTTCAGCAGTTTGCAGTTTCCAGCGATGTGAGTGACAGCAGCTCCTGATGGGATGCAATATGGGTGTGTCCTTCAATGCAAAAAAAGTTGAAAAAAAGTTTAACCTCATGCAAATGAAATGCGTCTATCAATAGCAGTGGAGACACTGAAGTGCACTAATGTCATTATTGTAAAATACTAAATCAACTATTATATTTAAAATTTTATTTTGACAGTTTAGCTGAACAACCGATGACAGACAAAGCAGAATAGTCCCAGTAAAATAAATTCATCTGAAAGGTTAAATTATTCTATGAGCCAGATTTACTAAACAGGGCAAATTAGCGTTAGAGCGCTATTCCATAAAAGCGCCGATGGGAGGGGAAAATTCTGCGTGTGATTTACTGACAATGCGCACATTAAAGAACACAGGCGCAGCCAGATTATTTCTATAATGACCAGCGCAATCTACCAAGAGCAGCAAATTAGCACCTTGTTTAAGACATTAGCACCTTGTTTAAGACATGCTTTTTTTGGGGTGTTAAATAATTACGCAAATACCAGTAATTTGATGCAAACATTAGTAAATTGTGTTGCGTTATTCATTTTAATACTCTTCTCCCATAATTTTTTTTTGTCTGAAAGGGAAACTCCTACAAATGCATATTCAATAAGGTCAGGTGCAAAAATAATGGTGTCCATGCCTTTTCAGTGCTAATTCTTCACGGCACGTCTTTAGTAAATCATGGCGATACTATTTTAACACCAAAAGACAGTTTGCGCTGGCGCAAGACTTCTATAGACATACAAATAATTACAAATGTACATCTAATTCATGGAAATTAGGGGCCAACTTTGGCTCGCGGGCCCTAATTTGGGCACCTCTGCAATATACTGTTACGCGTTTTCTTTCTCACCTGTTTGCTTAAGACCTAAACTACTATGTTTACGAGGATACTTGCAAAGATGGGCATTTTGACACATAAAATTGTGTATTTAACTGTTCAAGGCCTATAAAGCGTCAAAAATAACTCTTCACGTGCACACATCTCTGACAGCGCTCAGAAACAGTCTCTCAAACCGCGCGCATATAGCAAAATGAGTCGTCTTTCGCTGCTGATTGCATTTCAATGGCTTAAAATCATTCGCAATGCTTAAAAAAATGAGAGCAAATGATAAGTTTTTGTGACCACGTAGCACAGAAACGTCCCGTGATCGTGTAACCACAATAGAGCCGATAGTCCAAAATCTCTATCAGTTAATTGTGTCTACTGGTATATCGCCCACCCCAAATGGAAATATTGAATAATAGCCCCATTAAATATATTAATTATTAAATTAATGGGGGGAAGGGTCATCAAAAACTATAACTTCTACTCCAAAAATACAAAAACACTGACATGTCCACAAAACCCTCGTTAACAAATAGACACAAGAAACATTGATATTGAATGTAATACAATGTCAGAAGATCACAAATTCCCAGAGACACAAAATCTGATCAATTAACTTCAAAACTTTTCAACTGACTGTATCTCACAAATGTTGATATTTAGATGAAAAGACAATTAAAAATAGTATTGCTATTCATTAAAAGTCAAGTGAAAATAGGAGGTGGGGGGTGGGTCATTTTACCCTATCTTACCATATTATATTAATTATAACTTTATTATAACTTTATTATATAATTATATATTATGTATAACATATAATAATACTCTTTTATTTAAAATAAATCAATTAATGAAATGTTATTTTTTAGTAGTACAATACAGCCAACTCAGCAACCTCTATCAATATAATCAGTATATGTGAAGGCTTCTTTGTTGTGCAATACCCAGGCACCCAAACCTGCATTTTCAACATTTTCAGCACTTCAGGATCCAAATCGTTGTCTCTTCAGTGCACATTTAGCACACTCCAAATTTAGGGATAATGATATGGCAGATAACGAGCAGCAGTTTGATTCAAGCTGTGCTCTTACATCCTCAAGGAACCCTGTGATTGTCTGTGCATCCTTCTGGCTCTGATATACCAGAGTGGATGATGTGGTAACTCACTGTCCCCCCCAGCACTGACCTCTGACCCCTGCAGACTGCCAGACAGGTTGTTACCATCAGCCACAGGCAGATGATACCTGCAGAGATGAAGCTTTCAGCCAGTCATGTTCACTGGCTTTTACTCCAAACGCAGACTGTCTGCTCCGTTTGTGTCTGAAGCGCAGATGGTGGCCAGTGATAGTCTCGCTGCACTGTGACCAGAGAGCTTGCGGTACAGGGTCATGCCAGGCTGTGCTGACAGAATGTGTTAGCAGTGCTTACCCGCCGCTGGCCAGTGTCACCCTCTCTAGAGCTCTAAGGTGCACCACTGGAGGAAGACTGCCTGGTTTAGCATCTGCGGCCCACTCCCACCGCGTCCTCTAAAAGCATTATGCCACACTCTTTCTGCCACCGAGGCTCGGGCCATCATTTCCTGTAGCGTCACACTAACTCTGCTGAGTCATAGCGCTCACACCCCAACTCTCACTCCGCTGCAACACGTCAGCCAAGATGCAACAACCACACAGTGCCGGTTTCAAATTCACACACACATCTCCCTCTTAGAACACATAAAAATAGAAACATATGAGACAAGCGTTAAGATACAATAAGAGCTGCATACATATTAAAAAAGGCTCTGAGTTTGACTTATAAGAACATTTAAGTTTTTTGAGGGTACAGAACGAGTCAAATAAGGTGGGAATAAGTAGAACTGAACCTGCCTGCCTGAAATTTGTCAACATACACTACCATTCTAATTGTGTTATTCTATTTAAATAAATGCTGTTTCTATGAACATTCTATTTGTTCTTTTCAAGAACGGTGAAAAAATGTATCATAATCAAAAAAAACATATTAAGCACCACTACTGTTTTCAACATTGATGATAATATGAAATGTTTCCTAAGCACCAAATCAGCATTTTTAAATGGTTTCTGAAGGTTCATGTGACACTGAATACTGGAGTTAATGGCTGCTGATTTGCCATGACAGGAATACATTACAGTTTAAAATGTATTAAAATTGAAAACAGTTGTTCTAAATTGTAATAATATTTCACAATATAGCTGTTTTACTGTCTTTTTGATCAAATAAATGCAGTCTTGCATTAAAAAATCAAGTGAAAGAAATTTTAAAAAATGTAAAAATATGTCAGTTCATACTATTATGTTATCTATTTTTTTATTATTTATTTTATTTATTTTAAATGTGACAGTTTATGAATCTCTTCTGAAACTCTAGAGGGGTTTTCAAAAGAGGGAAAAAATCATATATTTGGGGCAATTATATTGACACTATACAAATACATATGAATTATTATTAACTATTTGAATTAATTATATTTTACAGATATATTTAATCTTTTTTTACTTTAGTACAATGACAAGAAAATTTCAAATGTTACATTTTTAAACATGTTTGTAAAGTTATCACACTATTACAAAAATTTTATAGATTTTTTATATTAATATATCCTTATTAATTTATAATATTTATATTTATAAGATATATTAAAATATAATCTAGTAAATATAAAGGAATATAGCAGGATCAGTATTAAAAAGTGTGAAAACACCTGCTCTAAAGGAAACAAGTGAAATTACTGGCGTGTTTTCCTGAAGTGAAAAGTTTGTGAAGTAGGATATTTAAGCAAAAGTCTGCTCTTTATTTAATCTCTGTGGTGTATAAAAAACAAATGATACACTAATGTGACCCAATTTGTGATTTCCTTTCCAGCAGGATGCCTCCTTAGATGCACTGTGCTCATAAGAGTTGCACTTTAAGTATGTTACCTAAGGAACTTGTGGTCTCCAAAACAGACAATAAGCGCTCTGATTTCAGTTCATTTCCTCCTGCAGTTGCAGACACTGGCTCGTCTATAACATTCCCTCCCTCTAATGTTCTCCATCAAAACAGCAGGTGAAAATGGATCCTACTGCCTCAGTGTAAACTCTGCCATGCGTTTCAGTTGTTGGATTGCCAGTTGGATGTGCTCTGCAGGTGAAAGTCAAGAAGAGTTAAACGCATGCGTTTGGGAGCTGAAAGCACATCCTCTTTACCGGATCCCCTCTCCACCCACTAGAGCATATGAGCAGAGTGGAAGCGTGGAAGTGGAGTTGCATGATTTATCCTGGAGCAAGGAGTGCTTGGTTTGAAATTCAGAGCGCCTGTGTTTTCTCTTGCTCCAGGATCACTCTGATACAGCTGTGCATATCATTTTAACAGGCCATTATGCAAGAATTAATAAAGTAATAGCAGGCAGAATGGGAAAAAAATTATGTGTAGTCTATTAAAATATTGCAAAAATACAAATCAAAAACAAGCATTAAAATAATATAAAACAAAAATCCAGATGTATAGTGACATTATATTTGTAATTCCCTCAACAACTGTCATTTTTATTTCAGAACCAGGATTCCAGCAGTCTTGGAAAACCTGGATATGCGAGGGAACAAATCTGTCAAAAAAAAAAAAAAAAAAAAAATCCTAAAAATCATGGGATTTTAATGAATAAATTTTTTTCTAGTTATGTCAAGCTCTAAAATATTTTATCAGGTAGAAATTGCACACACATATATATATATATATATATATATTGGAAGCATGCTTTCAGAATACCCTGTAATCACAAATAGAAAATACATCAAGTGTAAATTAATTGGTGCAGAAAATGTAAAGTCTGAAGAATATTTAGTTATTGAAACCTCTCAAATTTTGGAATTGAATTATGTAAATAATTTATAATTATTTTCTTGAATTATTTTAATATACTGGGGGCCTTGGAGTCAAACAGGTTGAAAACCACTTATAGATATTATGGATCATCCTTAAAACTGTATAAAAACTGAACATTATAGAAGCTAATGACATTTTTGAAAACAACATAGGACTTCTGCTCCTTGAAAAGCTCAAGCTCTTTAAAGTCAGGAGGATTCTGATTAGCTGTCATTGTTTTTGTTCATCAACTGGAGAAAATCTTTCTGAAAGTGATTCCAATGATATTGTTGCTCTGTGTCATAGTTGTGGTTCCCTTTTCTCATAGAATTACAATTATATGCTATCATCCTTGGTGTGAACGGCCCTTTACACTTGAAAACGGCAAAAGAATTCACTCACCTTTGAGCACGGAGACATGCAAAGTAGAAAACCTGAAGCGGAGCTGGAGCGGAGCGATTACAGAACACTTTGAGTGAGAAGTGGAAATATCTGCCGCTCTGGTCCACTCATCGTCACAGCGCTCTCTGCTTTTTTTCTTCCCGCTAAGTGTGTTTTCTTATCTCCTTTACAGCTCAGGAGCACACTGGTCTGGCCTGCTGTGATTACACATCCTTTATCTTACAGGCAGGCCGGCTCCGGCCTCGCTACATCACTCAACTGGGCTTTCACCTTTGCTCGTCAGCACTCTTAAGGAGATTTTTACTACGTGGCCAGTGGTCGGATAAGTCAGTGATTTAGTGCGGGCGAGAGCAGGACTGCTGACAGTGTGGCGTTGTACTACAGACGGTGAGGACGGGGCATGTGAGAGCTCAGGATTCGGTGACCCATTTTCTTGGTGTGATGATAATGTGAGTGAAGATACCTTTGTCTCACCCCATGACAAAAATGGAAAAAGGGGGGAGGGAAAGGGGATGAAAGGAGACGGCAAGAGAATGAGTTTGCGGAAGGAGGAGGAGGAGGAGGATGGCAGGCTGCTTGAACAGTCGTGCTGATTGATTAGATGAGAGTGGTGTAATCGGAGCCCTCCGTGCTGAAGTTTAGACCCTCTCCTCCTGCTATCGATCCCTTGGGCTGCCTGGAACAAGATAGGAGGTTCCAGCTCATTGGGCTCCCTCTACCTGTGTAATCTCTCTCCCCCAACTGCAGTCCCATTCCTCAGAGGAAACCCAGAAGAACGGGGCCGTGGGTGGGTAGACAGTGGTGCCTCTGGTGGGACAGAGCTGATCTGTTGAGACAAGACAAGCTTAGGCTTACAGCCTTTTCAGCCTGTAAAAAAAAAAAAAAAGACACTGTCTTGTCGGGATTGGGATAAGAGTGTTAAAATAAGCCATTATATGCAGTTGAGGACTCTATAGAGTACACAAGCATGCAAACGCAGATGCTTCTAGCTATGCAAGCTCAAATTTCACGTGTTGTTGTTTTTCAAAAATGCAAGAACACAATTTATGATGCAACACAACACTAGTGGGTGTTTCTTCTGCTTCAGTGACTTATTTCCCAGAGGTTGATTTTTATTCAAATGAACATTTTAATTTTCTTGTTATATGAAGAGCCCCTTAAAAAAGTATAAATAAATAAATACGTAAATAAATACATTTGTTTTATTTTAATATTATAGTTCAAACACCCAAGGATTCTTAGCACTGCTGACAAGTGCAAATTAGTATCTTTTATAATCAGTTTCAAGTCAAATACCGTCATGACAGAACTTTTTATATTATATGATTTATTATTTTATAAAATAAAATTTTTAAAAACATATTTCATTAAATATATATATTAAATGTAACATATTTATTTTTTATTGAAAACTTTACACCTGTAAATAGGGGTGCATGATTTTTTATTTTTTGGCAATTTTAGTGATAAAGTTGCAATTGCGATTAAAAAAGTGACTTCAAAAAAAAGTTTGCAGTGCTTGTTTGTTCAGCACAAATGTTGCCCAAAATGTTGTAAATATATATAAATATGGCTTTAAAAAATAATAAATATAAGTTAATATTATTACTACTAACAATACATTTAAAATGTATATACACACACACACACACACATATACTATTGTACCATCTCACTGTAAAATATAAAAATCAAGTATTTAAGAACCAAGTTAACAGTAATAATTTCTTTTTATTAATCGTGCATCTCTACCCGTAAGTCTGCACAAAACGACTGCACGCTTGATTGGTCACACATTCACATCTGTATTTGAATTCTAGCATCGACTATGTTTCTGGCCTCAGAGTTCACCTGGCTCACTCCAGGGGAGCAGGAACTCATTCACAGACAAGACTGCTCATGATGGACAGGCACGAATGAGTTTCATCTCATCTTGCTCTTATATAACTCAGGAATGAGCTGCCTAATGTGCCGCCGGGTGCCGGGCGAGAGAGAGTGGCTTTGGGGATTAAATCATCCCGTCTCCAGGGGACGAAGGGACAGCAGCTGATGCGGACGCTCCTGCTGGATGCACGTGGAGTCGTGTAAGGAGCTTTGGTGGGGTGACGAGTATTCGGCTGACAGTCACTGGGGATTAGTTCCCACCGCAGCGCAGGTATAAAGACAGACTGGCTGTAAAAACAGATTTCTCTTCCCGTCCTTCAGCGGGGGCTAGCGTGGGTCTTTAATCTGACTGCCTTCCTCTATTGCGTTTCAGCTCTCTCAATCTGCATCTTATAAGTCTCACAAAACTCCCAGCTTTGCATTAAAGACAAGTTGCTTTTAGCAGTGCAATATCTCTACAATTTTCCATGTTAAAACTGTGATTTATGAGCATGAGAGTGCAAATCATTGTTTTTAAGCTTCCATACATCACTGGCATTCATAAAGCTAAGTATAGTTAATAAATCTTTAAAAATAGCATCCGAATAAAGAGAAGTCATTCTGAGACTCCATGTTGGAGCATCATTTTTAGTGGACAGTCCCTGAAATCCCTTCTTAGACTCTACACTCATACCAGTTGCCAGATTGCAGGACATTCAACAGCAAAAAGCGCAATGGAAGGCGATGAGCCTTACACTGTAAGTTAACGAGTTCATTTATCTCTATTTTAGATGTATACGGAGACTTTTTAGGTTAGGTAGAATCTGCAATCTCTGACCCAGTGCTGCCTTCCATGGCTGCAATACGCTGTGTTTTCTGCCAACTGGCAACCCGGGTGTCAAAATACAGATGCATTATTTCAGTAATTCAACTCAAATTGTGAAACTCGTGTATTAAATAAATTCAATGCACACAGACTGAAGTAGTTTAAGTCTTTTGTTCTTTTAATTGTGATGATTTAGGCTCACATTTAACAAAAACCCACCAATTCACTATCTCAACAAATTAGAATACTTCATAAGACCAATAAAAAAAACATTTTTAGTGAATTGTTGGCCCTCTGGAAAGTATGTTCATTTACTGTATATGCGCTCAATACTTGGTAGGGGCTCCTTTTGCTTTAATTACTGCATCAATATGGCGTAGCATGGAGGCGATCAGCCTGTGGCACTGCTCAGGTGTAATGGAAGCCCAGGTTGCTTTGATAGTGGCCTTCAGGTCATCTGCATTGTTGGGTCTGGTGTTTCTCATCTTCCTCTTGACAATACCCTATACATTCTCAATGGGGTTCAGGTCAGGCGAGCTTGCTGGCCAATCAAGCACAGTAACACCATAGTCATTGAACCAGCTTTTGGTACCTTTGGCAGTGTGGGCAGGTGCCAAGTCCTCCTGGAAAATGAAATCAGCATCTCCATAAAGCTTGTCAACAGAAGGAAGCATGAAGTGCTCTAAAATTTCCTGGTAGATGGCTGCGTTGACTGGACTTCAGAAAACACAGTGGGCCAACACCAGCAGATGACATGGCAGCCCAAATCATCACTGACTGTGGAAACTTCACACTAGACTTCAAGCAGCTTGGATTCTGTGCCTCTCCACTCTTCCTCCAGACTCTGGGACTTTGATTTCCAAATGAAATGAAAATTTACTTTCATCTGAAAAGAGGACTTTGGACCACTGAGCAACAGTCCAGTTCTTTTTCTCCACAGCCCAGGTAAGAGGCTTCTGACGATGTTTCTGGTTCAGAAGTGGCTTGGTAGCCATTTTCCTGAAGACGTCTGAGTGTGGTGACTTTTGATGCACTGACTCCAGCTTCAGTTCACTCCTTGTGAAGCTCTCACAAGTGTTTGAATCAGCTTTGCTTGGCTGTATTCTCAAGCTTGTTGTCATCCCCGTTGCTTGTGCACCTTTTCCTACCCAAATTCTTCCTTCCAGTCAACTTTGCTTTGATACAGCACTCTGTAAACAGCCACACATTTCTGTAATGACCTTCTGTGACTTACCCTCTTTATGGAGGGTGTCAATGTTTGTTTTCTGGATCACTGCCAAGTCAGCAGTCTTCCCCATTATTGTGATTTCAAAGAACAAGAGATACCCAGAATTTATACTGTATGGATGGTCATTTATTGAAACTCAAATGTAAATATTCTAATATTTTGACATACTGATTTTTGACTTTCATGAGCTGTAAGCTCTAATTATCAAAATAAAAACAAAAAACAATGTTTTTTGAAATGTTTTACTTTACATGCAATGAATCTAAAATATATGAAAGTTTCACTTTTTGAAATAACTTACAAGAAAAAATGAACTTTTTCACGACATTCTAATTTATTGAGATGCACCTGTACTATTGGGTAAATTGGGAGTGGGCGAAATCACACAGACCAAAACAAAACAGACATTCTGACACATAATGCACATTTTAAGGAACAATAACTGGCTGTAGCATTTTTATTTTTTTTTTGTAGAAAAGTATGTGAACCTAGCATGTAGGGGTGTGCGATATATATCGTCTGCAATAATATCGTAATTGTTGTTTTAACGATGTGCGATTTGACATTATTGAGTATATCGAAAAAACCAAACAAAATGCACCTACAGAGTGCGTGCATACATTAACCTACATGATGAAGTGTATAGACTAGTACATTTTGAGTAGTACGTTCTTTCACTGCATGACTCAGTCTATTAAAATGCATTTTGAATGATCACAAAATTCAAGATATGGGGCAGAAATGTATATACTATATTTATATCATTTCATGTAGTTAATATCACATGAAGAGTGCCAGTTTTTCACCTCCAAAAATCAGCATGATTACAAATGTGATAGAGTTCATACAATAGTTCAATAAACAAGAAGGTAATATTAAGAGACTTACGTTTTAGACACTACATTGCCTGTTTTTGCTCTATTTCGCCAACAAAAATAGTTCCAAACACAGCCTCAGCACTGTTTTGCGCCTTTGAGCAACATGATGGTGTTTCATTCCTGAATGAATCAATTGTTTAAATGATTCGTTCAATCGCAACGATTCCCTTATTAACAATGGACTTGCTGCAACTTACTGGGAGTTTTAATTTCACATTTAAAGTATCTTTTGGTTTTTTAAATAATTTCAAATATCAGTATTCAACGTTTTATGTTTAAAATATCAAAACATTATTTATGCATTTGTAACTGCAGGTTAAATGCATTCATGTCCCTCTGAGCTGCATTAAACAGTGTGTAAATACATCTAAATGCCACTTCAGATGCAGCTTCTGTGTTTCCTCTGCATTGCAAAGATGAATTTTGTTGATACTGATTTCATTTGCCTGGTAACAGCCCAGAAATGTCTTCTTATTCTAACTGACTAATTAAAAGTAGGAATTTGACTCAAAAGATGGTGCACACTTTTAAAAAAAATGGTTTTATAAAGGTAAAAATGCCCATAAAATGTAAAAATCTATTTAAACTTGTTGGAAAAGATTAATTTCTATCACTGCTGTGAACTGACCAACGCACAGAATATGAAGGATATCAAAAACTTTAGGAGTCAGCTGTCCACGGCAGTTCTTAATGTACCAGCACAACACACTATGAGAAATATCGTCTAATTATCGTTATCGATAAAATCCCAGAAAATACAGAGATATTATTTTTTGTCAATATCGCACACCCCTACTAGCATGTTTCTTAAATATATGCAAACATATGGTATTTTTATGCTTTAGTACAGTCAAAAAAAATTACATACACTACCTTTAAAGACAAGTTGCTTTGAGTAGTGCAAATATCAAATAAATACTGTTGTTTTCTATTTCAGCTCACTCAACTTTCCCACTTGCGATACAGACAAGTTGCTTTTAGTTGCACAATATCTGAGCAATCATCTTAGAAATGTAATTAATAAACATGAGAGTGCAAACTTGCATACATCACTAGCATTCATAAAGTTAAAGCATAGTTAAATCTTTAAAAACAGCTTCTCTTAACTCTCTTGGAACTGTGCCTCTTAAACCCCACTTAGTGAAACCCTAGTTAGGACTTATTTGTCCTGAATTATGCTTCTTAATATTGCTATAAAAGCTGGCGTATTTCAGTTTTGTAATGGAGAGATGAGTGCTTCCTAACCTCATAATGGATTCGAGACACATTAGCAAACAGTTCAACTCAAATTCCCTTAGTTTCATCATTTACTCATGATGCATGAGTTAGTTTATGAGAACACTAGATATTAGAAGTGGTTCTTTTCAGTGTGATTACGAAAAAGATTCCTCAGGATGCTGAGCAATAACGCTTGGATTTCACACCTTGTTAGGTCTAGTGTGTAAATACACTTTAAACGAGAGAGTGCGTGTTAGTGCTCACTAGGGAGGGATCTAACAGAAGTACCATCATATATTGCATTCCCCGATATTGTCTTTCAGTAATCGCCTAGATTGTTCACTTTAGAGGAGGAATAGAAGCTGAAATGGCTGTTTTGAGATGCTAAATGGTGCAGTAAGTTTCAAGACTCCATAGCAAAATGTATTACTACTACCCTGACAGGTAGTGAATAATGAAGATACAGTACACTAAGCCTACTTTTTAGGCTACATATGGCACAGAATGTATCTCTTTATTTGTCTATGCCACCCTGGTCAAGGCTGAACTGGCCATTTTTTAAAGCAAAGAAAATGCACAATGCATTTCGCAAGCATAGTGTTGTCAACCCAAGGGAAGCATCTAACAGAAGTACCGTCATATTGTCTTCCATGATATTGCCTTTCGGCACTTGTGCAACTCTGCACTCATCATCATCGCCTAGATCTTTCACTTCAGGGGAGGACAGAAGAAAATAAGCTAAAGTGGTCTAGCTCACACGGCCCTCCTCACGGTTTGTTTTCCTCTCGGCCCAGCATGCAACACTTAAAAATATGTGCTGGTAGACAAGCATGAAGGATAAACTATAATTTGAGATGGTAAATGGTGCAATAAGATTCTCTCCAATTACTTTCAAACTTTTCTCCCTGTGCCCACGCGTCAATAAACTCAGTATCGACCAAGGTTAAACCGGTCACTTTCTGTGCAATGAGAATGGCATCCAGATAAAGAGAAGTCATTCTAACACTGCATAATGGAGTGTAATTTCGAGTGGCCTGTCACTGAAAAGTTTGGGATTAGCTTTAAATAAATACATTCATACATATATACTATTATTCAGAAAGGATGCATTAAATTGATCTTCACTGAAAAGTTACACTGAAGACTTTTAAATTACAAAAAGTTACAAAAAAATTACTTTAAATTCTGTTCATTTGAACTTTCTATTTATCAAAGAATCTTGAAAAAATGTCACATTCTGACTAAAATTTTAAGCAGCACAACTATTTTCAACATTGATAATAATACGGAATGTTTATTCAGCACCAAATCAGCATATTAGAATGATTTCTGAAGGCTCTTATGATACTGAAGACTAGAGTAATGATGCTGAAAACTCAGCTTTGCCATGACAGGAACAAATGACACTTAAAAATGTATACAAATATTTTAACTCTTATTTTAACTGTGGAAATTCCAAAGGAAAAAAAACATTAAAATGAGAGAGTAAAACACCCAAAATAATTAAATAAAAAATTATTAAATTAAAATAAAAAAGTAATAATTTAACATTTTAATAAGTATTTTTAATAAAAAAAATTATTAAAATAGTAAATGAATTTTTTTTACACTAATCTTTATGCTAATTCTACATTCATTTGGGGGTTCAGTGTTTCATTGTATACGTATATACATGTAAAGCTAAATATATTTATGATTATACATTTCAGTGTTATGTACAATTAATCATGATTAATCAGAAAACGTACACCTTCCACAGAGTTCAATATACAATAGTCAATTTTTTAAATAAACAGGCCTAATATTATTAAGCAAGGATGCATTAAATTGATCAAAAGTGGCAGTAAAGACTTTTAAATTACAAAATGTTAAGTGCAATTAATCGTGATTCATCAGAAAAGTGTGCAAATAATTGCACCACCAACAGATTTACATAATAAAAATGGAATGTGTGCATTGATGATTGTAATTTAGATTGATATAAAAGAGTTTGATATACCATGGCCCATCACTACTACACAGAAACATAGATTTCAATGATATATTAATTGCTGAACTAAAAATGGCCCCTGTTCACCTGACACAAGCTTACATTTCCTGTCTGCACAGTCTCAAAAAGCTGCCAATATGTCTGGGCCTTAAGATAAAGCGCATTCTCCTGCAGTCCAGCGAGCTGTCCAACCTCAGCCAAAGAGAGAGAAAAGAAACCAAAGGCACACCGATACTTCACCAGGATCTCAAGAGATGAGTCAACAGCTGACAGGGTTTTTTTTAAAGCTTGTGTAAATAGGGCCCCGGGAGCGTCCAGAGTGAGTCTGGCCTCACAGCGACGCTGAAGGGGAAGGCTGATGTCAGTTCCTCTTTCTTCTGCTGTCACTCCAGCGGATTGGAGCGGATACAAGAGGATCGTGACCCCTCTGGCGCCCTCACATACAAACACCTCTGACTCATTTTGGCAATGGCTGATTGTGATGGCAGTTCCCCTTCACCTGGGATGTGAGGGTTGGCACAGTTTCCAAGGTGACGGCTGTCTCCGTGACTAACTAAACACAGCAGAATCCGTGACCACACACACAGAGTATATCCACACCATACAAACATGTGCCACTACATTTCTCATCAAAATACACATCTTCTTTTGGTAAAACATCTGCAGATCTAGTATGCAGTAATATCTTGCAGGCATGTTAAACAGCTTTGTCGTCACAGGAATAAATTACATTTTAAAACATATTAAAGAAAGTTCACTCAAAAAATGAAAATTTGCTAAAATTGTATTCACCCTCAGGCCATCCAGGATGTAGATGAATTGTTATCTTCATCAGAACAGATTTGGAGAAATTTAGCATTACATCACTTGCTCACCAAAGGATCCTCTGCAGTGAATGGGTGCCGTCAGAATGAGAGTCCAAACGACGGATAAAAACATCATAATGATTCACTAGTTATCCACACAACTCCAGTCCATCAGTTAACATCTTGTGAAGTGAAAAGATGTGTGTTTGTAAGAAACAATTCCATTTTTTTTTTACTTCAATCCATTGCTTACAGATAAAGTATAAGTCCTTTAGCCGTAATATTACTTTCTCCAGTGAAAAGACGTCTCATCTGAATCAGTAGAGAAATATACACAGATCAAGCACCGTTTACAAGCGAACACGGTCCAAAAGAGTTCTAAAAATATATGTTGGAGGATTTAGATGTGAGAAGACAACAGAGGAAGGACTTTTTTCACTGGAGGAAGTGTTTTTAGATTATAGATTATGAACTCGCATTTTAACCAGAAGTGACTTTAAAAAAAGGAAAAAAGTCTTAATGATGGATTTGTTTCTTACAAGCATGACATTAATTGATGCATTGTGTGGATTACTTGTGGATTACTGTGATGTTTTTATCAGCTGTTTGGATTCTCATTCTGACGGCACCCATTCACTGCAGAGGATCCAATGGTGAGCAAGTGATGTGATGTTAAATTTCTCCAAATCTGTTCTGATGAAAAACAAACTCATCTACATCTTCAATAGCCTGAGGGTGAGTAAGTTTTCAGTAGATTAAAATTTTTGGCTGAATTGTTCTTTTAAAACAGAAAACAGCTATTTAAATGCTAATAATATTTCACAATGATACTGTTTTACTATATTTTTGACCAAACAAATGCAGCCTTTTTGAACATAAGAGACTTCTTTCAGTAACATTAAAAAACCTTAGCGACCCTAAACTTTTGATCCGTAGTGTATATTGGCAATAAACTGGTCTTTTCAGGAGAGAAATATAGCAATTGTTCGTATAAGTAAAGCTAAATCTCAGAGTTTCACATTAATGACCGTCTTGTTTATCTTTTTAAACTTTCTCCACTTTGCTCTACACACATATATCTTGGTCTCCCATTGGCTTACAAAGCTCAAATGTTTGACAATTATTTCTTATGTTTGGGAGGAAATAAAGAATCCAAAAGAGGGGGGGGGGGCATATAAACATCTGCAGGACTGAGGTGCAGAAAGTTAAAGGTTCTTTCTATTGCTGGCTCTATTAAAATCTGTATTTCTGTCCGAATGATTGAGGATAGGTCTTCATTTATGAGCCATCAAAGAAACTAGGTTAGGTACGGGGCCGAAACTCTGCAAATTTTATTCACTGTATTGTGCTCAATGAACTGAGTCACTCTATTCCCTCATGGCACCTCTGATATTCTCTTTAGAACTCTGTGGGCGAATTGACTAAACACTTCAGGCACTTTAGCATGCAGTATTTCAACACCAAACTCGCGCATCTTATTTGCATGGCACCTCCAGTCCAGCTTAACCAAGCGCTGTGTCTGATGCCTGGTATAGCATTGCACCATGCAGATTTAAGTTGCTTTAGAGGCAAACATGCCTAATATGCAAAAAGGCCTCAATATAGAATGCATTCTGATAACATATTAACATTGTGCTATTAATATTCACATAAGGCTGGTGGTAAACAGAATGTTAAAAGAGACACTTGTGTACTTTTTCTACCAATCTTGGCAGCATCAATTTATAATGATGCCAAATTAAGATCAAGTGATAGAGGATAATGGATAAACTATAGACAAACCAACAAAATTGTAGCTTATCACTGGGACAGTTCCCTTCAAACATGCACATTTATACTTTATTATCCCATAAAGAATGCATATTGTTACCTTAAGGCAGGGGTTTTCAAACTTCAGGATGTGAGGGATCCTCTAATAAGAAGAACCTCTTGCAAAGGACACCTATCCTAAAATACATATAAAGGCAGTCATATATTTTAAGACACATTAATAACTGAGAAAAAATAGTAAGTGTGAAATTATATTATCAATCTGCACTGTTTGATGTATACACATATTTTAGCTCAATTCCAATTAATTTCTATAGCCCCATTTCACAATAAAAATTAATCCAAAGCCACTTTATTACTTTACACAAATAAACAAGCCAAAGTTGACAGTGGCTAGTAGAAAAACTTCTTGAAGAGGAAAATATATATATTGCAAAATTACTGCAAACATTATGTACATTGCATGGAAGGAGAGAACAACAGGTGTGTGTGTGTGTGTGTGTATGCGTGTATGTGTGTATTATATAATAATGTATACTATTTTATAATATAAAACTGTATATTTAACTTTATCATATATTTAATAAAATAGAATAACATTCTTATAAATATATTTTTTACAAACTTAAAAAAAAATAATTTTACAATATTTGTAATATTGCACAAATATAAGTATACAAAAACTACGGGGATCAATAGAGGGGGAAAAAAACAAGTATGCTTTTTTACATTTTACCCTAATGCAGCTCATAGTTTAATAAAAACCCTGCCTTATACTAAACTGCAGCTTTTAGAAGTACAGATGAAGTGCGGGTACTGCCACAGTGACAAACTAAAGGTATTATTCTTACACATTATTACTGACAGGAAAAATTGCTATCAGCATTTATTTTGTGGATGTGTTTGCACAATTACCTGATTTGCATAATCTCTTTAGTGAATCAGGTGCTAAAACAACGCATGCAAATAAACAACGTTATCAGCGGGCACAATTCATTCCCCCTGTATTTTCAGTCAGTCTTCTGCAGTAAGACTTAGATAAGGATTATAAGACTGGTGGGTTTGCCAGACTCCAGCTTTGGGAAGGTTATTCCACAGGCAGACTAGCAGATGAGCAGATTTATTTTCAGTCCTGTTTGGGCAAGGGTGCTGAGAATGACCTCCCTGGAGACTGAAGCTTCCCCAGGTGTTCAGCTGTGTCACTGTTACAGGCTTGAGGACAAAACTGAGGCTCTGGATTTTAATACCGACAACCCTGGTGGGTAGAATTAGTATTATGCATTTCCCCTGAGGTGTCTCTGTGCTTGCAAATTGATGTTTGAAGAAAGAAAGGGAAATATTCATTGGAACAGTTTATCTTCTGTGATGGATTAGATAGATGAGAGTAAATATTTACACTGTGTCATTACATGCAAGCCAAGAAATATCCATCCTGAAACAATCTCACACACTCTCCTCAAGCTTGGCAGGTTTAACTGAGTTTCAAATGAAGGCATTTTATGGAGGCTTTTTTTCTATGTCAAGATGAAAATTATAAGAAAAATCCCAATATTTCAACAAATGTGTATATTGAACAAAACCTGCTACTTCAGCTTCAAAAGAAATCCTCCATAATCATAGACAGTATTGGGGAAGCTTCGAAAGTCAAGCTACACAATTTAAAGTAGTTAGTAGTGATTCTTCTGAGAAAAAAAAAAAAAAAAAAAAACTTTCCATAGCTTTCAAACAAAAAGACAACAGACAAAAAAAAACTGAACTGAAACTACTTGAGGGTGTAATATTTTTTTTAATTATTGCATGTTTCCCACATTTTTTGACCAATGAATATCCATAACTGTTATAGTTTTTGGTGCCCTTAAATTGCATTATAAAAATATAACTCAAAATCAGTCAATCAATAAATCTAGTCTATATGCATTAAGAGAGTTTA
The DNA here is from genome assembly GCA_021397915.2 of Tor tambroides. NCBI lineage: Eukaryota > Metazoa > Chordata > Actinopteri > Cypriniformes > Cyprinidae > Tor > Tor tambroides. The sequence continues at coordinate 36,267 of JAFVLL020004964.1, read as the reverse complement.
TAGTCACTAAAATATCTCATGCAATAAAACAAAACAAAAACAGGACAAACAAACCAAACCAAAAAAAGCCAAAACAAACCAGAATAGAACAAAACAAGATCAGACAAAATAAAAAAACAAACCAAAATCAAACAAAACAAAAATCAAACCAAATCATACAAAATCAAAACAAACACCAAACCAAGCCAAACAAACAAAAAACTAACTGGAAAAGGTTATATGTAACTGGAAAAACAAAATGATTTTGAAAACAGCAATGCTACTGAAATGTACTTAAGTTAGTAAACTGACCATGATATAAAAATGATATGATTATGATGATTATGATTATTGATTTTTTTTTTCTTTTTCAGTTTAAAACAACATCAGCAATGAAGAACTGGAAAAACTGCAGGTGAAACGGGAGAAACAGAGCGTTTCAGGAATTTACAGAACTGCACAAATTAATTGTGAACTCATAAGAAAAGACATCTTGTTTGGCCAGGTTCCTCAAATGTTGTGTTTTATATTTTTATTCGCAATCGAAAGCTAAAAGATTGATCTACTTTGAGAATATCGTCCATCCTTCCATGAGCATAAATCAAAAGGATGTCTATGATCAATCCAGTGATATTCATCATGTAACATGAGCGCACCAGCCTGAACAGACATGCAATGGTCCTGCTACTTTTATTTTTGCCTTTCAAATTCTTGTATGCAGTGACCTGTCATTTTCTCTGCTCTTCAAACAAGACAATGCTGCTTTAGTTGTTGGCTTTGGCATGCCGGTGACAGAAAGAGATTATCAGCCTTTTTCCAGTGATTTTGTTGAGTACGTGTCTGTCTTGTGTGTGAATGCTGCCAGCGAGGAATCAGTTCAACTGCCTTTGTGTGAGATTTCTCTCGGCTGTGGTCAAAAACAATATTTCAGCACTAATTTCAGCACTGTTACCACAGACTAAACGCACATCCTGTTTATTCACACCACAGTCAGTGTCGCATAGGGCAGAACATTCCTATAGAGCTGTGATGCTGCTTAACCACTGATGTCAAACGGAATATGCCATCAATAGAAAGGAGTCCAGATGTAAAGAGTTGGCGTTTTTCACCCTGACTCAATCATGGATGATTCACATGGATGTAAATGTGTGAACCAGGCTCTGAGCTTTATCTAAATCTATGCCAAAATGACTGCCTGTAAAACCAGAGCTCAGTGCCTGCTGTTTTAAGAATGAATGCTCTTTTTTTGCTTTTCTGATGTGGCATAACAAGTGGTGTTTTTCTTGTTATCTTAGAATATATGGTAGCTACTAAACTAAAACTAAAACAGACCTGAGGCCTCATTTATAAAGACATTTCCTAAATGTTCCTATGATTCCTAAAAAAAAGTTACATCCTGCTTTATTTTGGTATCCTACAAAAAGCCCAAAAATATTCTTATTTAGTAGGACAATGTCAGATTCATAAATTACACATCATAATCTGATTCAAAATCATATACTTGACATAATAAAATCTCCTGTTATTTTTTTTTTCAGTAGGTTTTTGAACCTTTTTCTGAAAGCAGATTTAAAAAGAATAATTAAATTATTAACACTTGTCCAAAAATATAATTCATATCAGAATATTCATGTGAATGTAAACATTGTCATTCATTTATTGAGGCATTAACTCATTTGCATCACTTAAAGTCATCAGAAAATTCAACACAAAAAAAAAACTAAACACAGAAATACTGATCAGCCAGTTTGTTTATGTCATGTCAATTCATGGGATTTAATATCAAATCATATATCATGTGCATATTATAAATGAGGCCTTGGTCAGAAAAGTGTGACATTTATGCAAATCAGAGTATTACAGTAGCGACCAAGCCAGATGTTTTAACATGGTATGGTAAAGCAATGCAAAAAAATCTTTTGTAAATAATCGATACACAACAAAATTGTTAGCATCACCCTTCAACTGCTAGTCCAGGATGATTATTGTGAAGTATCTACTTGACAAGATTTGTGTGCGCTGCTTTCTGATCAATAAGCGGTTGAACTGAAATCCTGAACACTCTTGGGCTTTTAAAAAAAAAAACATCTGTTAACAGCCACTGAAGACACAACATTTATGTCTAACCCCATGGATGTCTCTGTTGAAAGTTATAAAAGAAGTTTACTGTGAGCTAGACTACTCAACGGCTGTTATTTATATCTGATGTCTTGGTTTCCAGTAAAAATGTCTAAACATCCGTACAAGATGAATTGACTTGGAAAGCAACTTTTGATACAGTATTTTCCTGGAAAACAAGACAAAAACACTGATTAATAAAATTATTTTTTCCAGTGCTGTTGGCTACAGTATAAAAGGACTCAGGATTACAGGAACCCTTTTGGACATGGTTTCGTGAAAAATACCAGAAAGCTACTTCAGAAACACAAAGCGTCAGGACAAAGGACAGTACAGACACAAAAGTGTGATTCATTTGATGTGAAGTGTGGAGTGGCGCAGATCTTTGAGAACAAACTCAGGCTGTTAAGATGTATCAATTGTATCAGTTCTTGTTTCACCTCATCTCAGTCTTTAGCTGATCATGTAAACTCAAATATCAGTCTTGCTGTCCATGAAATGGAATGCAATTTCAACCACAAATGGATTACAAAATATTTTATGGTCAATATATGCTGTGGGCTAGAAATGATATATTTATTATTAAAAAATATATATTAAATGCAAACTATGAAAGCATATATGTAAATTGAAAGAATTGTGATTTTCCTGTGAAATAGTGAGAAATTAAGTCTGTACTGTGCACATTTGTAAATACACTTGATAATGACTATTTTCACTTTCAAACTATAAATGTGTTTCTGAGTATTATTTTTGTGACATGAAAATATCAACAAGTCTGTATGTCCAGCTGCAGAAGATTTAACGACAGAATGATAGAACAATAGATATAAAGACAGAACAAATGACAAAATGATCGATAGACAGATAGACAGAACCATAATAAAATGACAGAACGATAGATAGAACGATAGAACAATAGATAGATAGTTAGATAGACAGACAGACAGACAGACAGAGACAGACAGACAGATAGATAGATAACCAGACATTCAGCAGATGTTCAACTGGTCCATGGTCAAGACAGTCACAATTACATTATTTTATAAACTGGTGTCCCATCAGCTGTGATTGCTGCTGAAGGATGGTGCTTTAGAGGAAAGGAACATTATACACAATTTTTTAGCCTGTGGGTATTAGTAAGTGGTTGCCATATTGATCGTACATGCTTTCAGATTTCAGGGTTATTAAAGTTAATGTTTCTGCATGTAGTTAGCCCCCAGCTGCACTTTGTTGTATGTTCAGACCTTACTGAGGTTGGAAGCAGTCTATTTTTCCTGCAGAACTGGAGACTGCAAAACCACATTTGAAGATTAATAGTTCACATCAAATAAGAAAGTGATCAAGAAAATACTAGGGGTCTAGTTTTACACTGTGACGGGCATTGCATTTGGAGCTCAAAAAAGTAAAATTATTCATGGCAGTAATAAAGTCCAAGAAAGCAAATAAAATTAATTCACATAAAAATGAAAATTCTGTCAACATTTGGATATGTAGTACACACTTTACGTGGATACATACAATACAATACAATACAATACAATACATTCACTTAAAGCAATATTTACTATACAGAAATATATTGTCAAACTGTATTGTTTATATCATCATAAAATGTAAACTGTATTATCGCCCAACTGTAATCTGATAAACTATAAGTAATAAAATTATAAAGATAAAATATATATAACGGTATTATAAACATTACATTAACATCATGATTTTCTATAAAGTTGTTTGAGTATTGTATTGTGAAAAGTACCATAACAAATAAAACTGACTTTAACATTTTGCTAGATATCTCCTATGGTATACAGGTTTTCAACAACATGAGGTCCAAAATAAATTATGACCATTTTTATTTAGGGGTAAATTAGGCCCAGTCCCATTTCTACCCCTTAGCCCTTCCCCTTTCCCCTACACATCTGTTTCGCATGTTCACGTGAAGGGGTAGGGGTGTCTCGATTCTCTTTTGGTTGGAGGGGTAGGGGTAGGGGGAAGGGCCAGATAGCCCTTCAAATGAAGATTTTT